>QRFJ01000621.1:0-17975 GCA_006176705.1 Cocos nucifera
CTAATCAGGTTTTTGGTTCTTCTTTATACAATTAAGGCCAAACCTTAGTTGCTCTGTGTACTGTTAGATAGTGACATACTTATAAGACACAACTTCGATAATAAGTATCGAAAGTTGAATATTATTTAGCAGCACTAAAATATTTGTGCTAGGACTTCTATGCCCATTCTAAACAAAAGATCCAAGACTGACCTAAATTAGGCAGAGTGTTTCTACTGTAAGAAGCAAGAGCACTGAAAGAAGAACTGTCCTTAGTATCGTGCTTTCCATGATCTTAATAGGCTGAATAAGAAAAAAAGCAAGAAGTTGCTGATCAAGGATGTTATATGATATTACTTTTTAACCTCTCTATTTGTAAAACTACTACTTGGGTATTGGATGAAGGAAAAACTAGATTTTCCTACCGCAGGATGCATCTGATCAAATTAGATTTGTAGCAGAATAATTTAATATTTTTTCATGATCCGATCGAACTTGAGAGTTCTTAGATCTAATTAGATTGATCTAAAATTTATAAACAAAAATAAAAATAAAATAGTGATATCTGATATCACCATTTACCTATTTAGATGATCTATCGACTGATCTAAGATTTTGATTAAGCCATGCATGCATCCGACCTCTATCGATATCCACTCGAGCTAGATCTCGAAGTCTCCTCCTTCTGAATCTGATATCCAAAGATCAAATCTGGTGTCTTCTCGTAGAGCCTTCAAATTAAACTCTGAAGGTTGCGCATTAATCTCACGAACACCATCATCTCTCATTGATCTTCGCGCCAATGGGACTTGATCTTTGCTTGCAGGTTTTGGATAACTCTTGGGCATGGAGAAGAGGGAGAGGATCAGATGAGGGAGGTGTGGAGATGGAGATTTTGGTAGGCTTCGTCATAGAACAATTTTCATGCACAAATAATTTGTGCAGGATCTTATTTATAGACCTAGAATAAAGTCCCTTTACGGATAACTTTGAATAGGTCAAACTTAACATGCAGAAGGACTCTTCCATGAAGCCCACGCCATCTACATTCTCCTCTAAATTTTGTCGTACAAAATCCAAGGAAAAAATATGCCAAACTACATAGGATAAGGAGAAGGTGGTGCATATAATATCTCTCCCAAAGTTTGAACTATTCAAACTTTTGTCCCATTCAAACTTTGTTTGAATGTGGTGCCTCCAAGTTTATGTTGGGAATTGTGTCCTAAAGCCAATTGTCAGCCTGTTGATGGTTGAACTATTTTATAATTATAATTAATTTATTAATTAATAAAAATATTTTGGCATCTTTTTCATCACAAGTTTACATCTTCTAATGAACTCCATTATTATGATGAAGTCCTTAGGGCGGTTTAGTTTCGATAAAGAGAGGATTTATCGATTAGTCCTTAAATTTGTTCACGACCAAATGATAGGCTGTTAATTAGGATAACAGCATCTATCGAGCATAGGTCGCTATATGCCATATAGGTTGGTTGTCCTCTTAACCAAGGAGTATGGAGACACTGGTATGGCATATAGGTGAGATGTATGGATACATCATCATTGAACGTGACCAACTTTAGAGCATTCTACTATCGAGAATATCTCTAATGGGATATAGGTATAAGTATCTCTTAGACCTGAGATCACCTCAGTGACTTGCAAGCAACTCACTGTGCTTTGGTCCCGGACTAACTAAATTTTTAATTCAGCAACGGAAGGCTTCTAAGCATAGTCAAGTACTTGTGAAGTCAGAGTATGATCAAGATGGAATTGACCACTCAAGAGTTAGAGAAGAATGTATCACTGTATTTCAATATAGCAAAACCTTGGCCAGGGTAATCCATTAGATGGATTTAATATTTTGAAATACAATATGGACAACCTGATTAGAGTTGATAGTTGAACTCTGAGGTATCCTATGAGCATTATGGTCAAGGGGATAAATTATATAGAAATTATATCCGCATGGATTCTAAGGATGGTGTTCTACACCTTCGATCTATCCGACGTCGGATATCATTGCTAGATGGTCACTTTAATTGGTATAAAAATTTATTTCTATACTACCGACTTAGATTCAACTTATGAGATCACACATATTAGAGCTTATGATCTGATCAGATGGTTGATCAATGATTAAGAATTGTTCTAGAGTTAAACAATCAATACGATTGGTATTTAACCTAGTGCAAGTATTATAGGATGATCGATTAGCAATTGGATTGCTAATTGGCTTAATTTGATTAAGTCAATAGGTTGAGATTAAGTTTGATTAAATATTATTTAATTATATTTGATTTGGGCTTGATTGGATCAAGTTCAATTGATTTATTGGATAAGCCAAGTGCAAGGAAGAACTAGTCCTAGTCTAACTAGGATTCAGATTAATCCAATTTTCTAAATTGATTAGAAAATAAATCAAAATTAAATTTAATTTAATCTAATTTAATTAAATTTTTAAATGAGTTAAGGTTTTATTTAATTGAGTTGGTTTAATTTTGATTTTATTTGGTTAAAATATCTTGTTTGACCAAGTCAAAATAGGAGTCCTAGTGTGACTAGGACTCCCTATCACTTGCACCACTTAATCATCATGCCCCATGCCCTTTTTGTTTTGTTTATTATGTAAAAATTCTTCACTCCCATGGCTTCTCACATCCTCTTTCTCTCCTCCTTTTCTCATAAGGCAATTTGTTGGAAGACCAAGTCAAAAGAGGAGTTAGTTTTGCTTAGGATTCTATGAGATAGAATCCATGTTGACCAAAACACCTTCCCTTAAGTGTCGCCCCCTCTTTTAATTAATTCTTATCTTATTTTACAAAAATAATCTTCTTTTTTGTGCATCCTTTCTTGTAGGTCCATGCCAATAATTGTGGCAGAGGCAACAACTTCCCATGTTTGGATATTCCTAGTCTAGAATTTTGATCTAACTTAGACTCTTCTTTTTATCTATTTATTGGATAAATTTTATTCTAATTTTTTTGTAAAATATAGAGCTTTGGGAGAGATTTGGAGTGTGAAAAAATTAGAGGAAGAGGGTCCTTGGGCATGGGGATTCCATAGGCACCAAACTAGGTGTCTAGGTGAAAGAAAAGAGAAGAAGAAGAGGATCTTCTTCTAAGACTATTTTATTTTCAATCTCTCCTCCTTTTTTTGAGCTTTTTCTGAGAGAGTATTAGATCAGTAAACTCTCATCTTCTTTTTCATATTTTGAAGAGTTCAAATTTTGAAGAAGAAAGTATCGAATCGATCGTCAAAGAAGAATCAACATAGTACTAGCATGCTATGTTGATTTCCTGCATCGGACTTCAGATCAGAGATCGTAGGCTCGTGTGGATGACTCCTAGAGGTCGAATGTATGTACAGCTCATAACATCATCATCAAGCCTAGATCAATAAGTTAGAACATCTAGCTTGCTCAGGTAATAGATATGATCTATAAACTTCATACCTACATTTGATGTAGTGTAGATCTAGATTGATTTGATCAACATTTTACTTTCTTATTTGATTTTAATTTTTGATTTAATATCATATCTTGATCATATAATAGATCTAAGATCTAAGTATTTATATATTTATTTAAATAAATATTTAATTTATTTATGTCTTCCACTACGTGATCTTAAAAAAGTTTCAAGATCTACCTGTAAAATCCTAGATCTGGTTCCTTCAATTAGCATCAAAGCAAGATTTTTTTTATATAACTTTTATACATGTTTAGATTATTTCTTAGATTAGATCTAATTTATAATCTAATTATTAAATCTAAAATTTTTTAAAAAAATTTAGATCTCACGAACTGCCATAAGATTGTTCTGCTGTAAGGTTTACCCCTTATTGTGAAAAGGTTATCCTAGTTCATGATGATCTGACTCTAATTATAAATTTATTAGATTTGATCTAATTTTATTTATAATTTAATACATTTAAAATAATTTTAAATCTAAAAATAAAATATTTTAGATTGTATGGACTGTCATAAGGTTGTCCTACTGTAAGGTTTACCCCTTATAGTGAATAGGTTGTCCTAATATGTGCTGATCTAAAATATTGATCATAAAATTTTAGATTAGATCTAAGAGATTTTATGATCTAATTAAAAATATTTTAATCTAGTTTTAATCTTCATAAATATGTTAGATTTGATCTAGGAAGATTTATGATTGATTATTATTGAAACTATTTCAATTACATGAATCTATTTAGATTAGATCTAAAGTAGATTCATATTTATGTTACTTGCATATTGATTATGAATCAAACATGCAACTTGATTGGTAGAACCATGTTGTAAAAATATTTTACAAATATGAAAACTATTTTTGAAAAGCCAACCCCAACCCTGAGCCTAAAACTTAATTAAGAATTAAGAAGTTGTTTGATTAGGTTCTTGGATTGTAAATTGAAGATTCTATGACACAAATCATAACACATTGGGTTAATGGATTAGTGGGGATTAGGTCCATTAATTGGGTTAGACCTAGGATTAGATTAAAGAATGGACTTAATTAGAGAATTGATTAAATGTAATCAATTATTGTCTTAGATTAGGTCAAGAATTCTCTAGATCAGTTGCAATAGTTGTAGTTGGTCAAGTCTATTGCCGTCCATAATGTTCCAGGCATCACCTAGCTCTGATATCAAATTGTAGACCCATGATATCCCTTGAATGCCAATCATCCTTAACATCGCAAGCATCGATACCATGTTGCAAAAGCTCCTGATCTTTAGCATGAACCAAAAGGAACTTATGACATTCTCTATGAGCAGCAAACTACCGATCCTCCACCAGGATCTATGATGGGGTGCCTCCCTCCTTGGGCTTGAGGGAGATGCCCCCTTCTCTAGAGCTTCTTCAAGAATCCTAAGATGGCAACTCTAGAGAGAAGAGAAGAAGAAAGTTGAGAGAGAAAAGGTCTATATTGATTTCATAGCATTATGAAACCCTAATACAACCTATGTATTTATACATGGCCATTAGCTCTGATACCATTGGAGATCTTCTTCTTCTCTTTCTTTTCTCTAAAAATTAGATCTGAATCTGATTTGGAGGATCTTCAAAATACCTTTTGAAGATCGCCCGTTGTCTCTGCAGCAGTGCTGTCTTCTTCCTTTTTCATCAGCCTTTTCTTACCTGACTCGCACTAATATAAAGAATCCAACTTTCTTGGGCGTGGGGAGGAGAGAAAGGGCCAAATGGTGGCATGGAGAAGGGAGAGGGGCAGCCTTGGGGCGTCGCTAAGAGAGAAGTTCTTCTAAAGTGGGCGCAGATAGGGTCTATTTATAGACTCTACGGCGCCATGCAGTGCTGCATCACCCCAGCCAATCACATTGCTTCGTTCAATCAGATCTAAATCTGATTGGTGGGATAAGAGACCCATGGATTCATCCTAAGGTGGTGCCTAAGATTGGTCAAAGTCTATAGGTGAGGGTCACCTAGTTTGAATCCAACAAGCAACCTAGAGTCCCATCCGTATGGGATTCCAGCATCCCTATCCATGGACGCACGCCATCCTAGGCATGCACCCTCTTTCTTTCTAGTTTCTAGAGAGAGGACAAGCCCCTATCTGCTCTCCAATAAGTGTGTGACACATGGGCAGATGTCCAAGGGTCAAAGTTCAACGTTTGACCAAGTCAAAATACAAAAATTAGTAGGTGACAGAAAATGGCAGGTGTTGTCTTAAATTTATCTCATAAATTAAGACAACCCTTTTTTGACTTGGACAAACTCCAGTCAAACCAGGTAAAGGTACCTGAGTAAGCACAAACTCATTTGGCTCAGTTGAGACAACTTTTATGATAGAAAAAAGAGAACGTTAGGCTCAATCGTGTGCTAGCACGATTTTCTTGAACCTAATTAAATCTTATTCAAATCTAATGAACTGGGTTAGTCCAATTGATGATTTTTAGATCCAAATCCTTGTTTGTGTGATCCAGTTAGGTTCAGTTCTGTATGGTTATGGGATATGTCATAATCCCTATCATCGACATCATCGAAACTTCTTTCGATGGATCAGAACTTTTCTGATTCAAACAACTAGAATGATCGATCATCAAAATCATTCTAGTTGCTCGCAAAATCCACCAGTAATACCTAGCAGCATATGGTGGCAACCTACCAAAACTGAAAATGAACCTCTTGGTGCAGCTACTTATGCGATTAAGTTCTTCTATCTTGAGCCCCGATCAGATTAGGGTTAAGGTGAACTCGTCAAACCCTAATACTATCATATGATTTAATCATTCGATTCAAGTCTGATGTGAAAACCTTAATAGAAACTCTTTCTATTATTTCACATTCTGCCATGGCCATGGGCTTATGGACTTGATTCTCATGATTATCATTGGGCCGCTCCTCATCCACCAAGGTAGATAGATTCCATCTTGGTGCAATCCAATTCCTACAATGAACATGCTATAGCCAACATACACCTCAGGATTTCGAATGGCTAGGAGATCGAGTCATGGTGTAGTCAAACTATAACACCCTCAAGGTGAACTGTCGATGCACCTCAGATCAAAGAATTAGACACACCACTGCAGCATCGAGTCAGTCATTGATGAGAAGGTAGACTTCCTTATGACTACTCGAGGTGGTCATGCTCAGTGCCCTCGTTCTCTAACGAGTACCTATACTTTTGCTTTGGTGTCTCCACACCATAGACTCAAGACTCATCTACTACAAAGAAGCGATTGTACACTAACCTTCCGAATCAATCACCATCCTCATGATGATCCTACGGTCAGAAGTATTTTATGAGTTAATAAATAAAAATTCATGTCTTAAATTTTCAACTCTTAAAAATATGAATTATCATTACCATTAACTCAAGGGATGTATCATAGACACTAAATACATTTATGTGATAGAAAATATTCTATTTTATTATTTATAGTTAAAATTATAATTTTGCCCTTAGAAGTGTATTACAAGTGTCAGCCAATTCTAGCTTCTAGGGCAAACATATCTAACAAACTCCAACTTGACCTAAAGCCAATTGGCTACAAATCTAAGTTTCATCTTCTCAAGGTGGGCTTCGATCTTCTGCTGGCCTAATGGCTTTGTAAGCGGATCCGCCGTATTGTTTGTGGAGTCGACTCTCTTGACCTTGACGTAATCATTCTCGAGGTAATCGCGGATGAGGTGGTATGGCCGCTCGATGTGCTTGCATTTCTTAGAGTTTTCCATACTAAATCTCTTTAGTACTTCCTCTATGTACATCTTCTATGAAAGTCCTAGCATCCTATTCGGTCTATCTCTATAGATCTTAATTCGTAGAATGAAGGATGCTTCTCCTAGGTCTTTCATGGAGAATTCTTTAGATAACCACATTTTAACTATGGTCAATATGAGAATATCATTCCCAATAAGGAGGACGTCATCCACGTACAATACGAGAAAAAGAATAGCGCTCCCACTGACCTTTTTGAAGACACATGGATCTAGCCATGCAAGCGCCTGGCCTCTACCAGTATTCACTCGGGCTGGATCTAGAGATCTTCTCCTTCTCTTTCTTTTCTCCAAAAATTAGTTCTGGATTTGATTTGGAAGATCTTCAAAATACCTTTTGAAGATCGCCCGTTGTCTCTGCAGTAGTGCTGCCTTCTTTCTTTTTCGTCAACTTTTTCTTACCTAACTCGCACTAATCTAAAGAACCCAACTTTCTTGGACGTGGGGAGGAGAGAGAGGGTCAGATGGTGGTGTGGATAGATTCAGAACCTCAGAGCTTCCGTAGGATCATCAACGGGTAATTAGATTATCGAGGATCAAGGTAAAATTAATTTATTTTTAATTTAATTTAATTTTTCTTATTTATTAGATGTTAATATCAGATCTGAAAAGTGTCAGATCTGATTTGGATCTGAAAGAAGAATTTTTGAAATATACCTCTCGATCCAATCAGATCTAAACAAACCTGATCCAAAAAATTCCAGAATTCTTCATTCAATTGGTATCAGAGCTAGGCACTTATTAAATTTATTTAGATCTAATTTTAATTTAATAAATTAGTAATTTTAGATATCACATAAGATATGATTAGATCTAAAATTAGAAAATAAAAAATTAAAATTAATTGATCTAGATCTAATATGTATGAGATACATAACTAGACTAGGAATAGAATTATTCTTTATGTAGTCTAGCATAATCATATTTTTATTTAATTAAATATAATTTTTAGATCTATTTATTTTCTATTTTTTGATATTATAAATGTTATAATCAGATCTAAAGATAGAAAATAAAATAAAATTAATTTGTTCATATGACATATGATAGTTGCATGTTTAAACTAGTTGTAGAATAGTTCTGCAAATAGGTCTAGATTAAATTTTATTTGATAAGATCAAATTTAATTTTAATTTTTTAGATAATTATGAGATAATTTAAATCTAAGAAACATGCATGCATGATATATGTGATATATACAAAATATATTTTAATTAGATCTATTTTTTATATGAGATATATGCTTAGATCTAATTAGTTTTTATAGATTAGTTGTATTTCTGATTAAGGCGTTCTCCTTGACCGTCCAGTCATAAGAATAATGTAGGGTTTAAAGATCCTCTCCTTCCATTTGATGGGGTGTTCTTATGATGTGTAGGGGTGCTGTGCATTCATCCTTAATCAGAAATTGAAAACTTACTTTCTGCAAAACCCTAAATTTTGAAATCCTAGGATCTTATTTACATGTTTTGCTCAAGAACCCTAACTTAATTAAGAATTAAGTTTATGAAATATCAATTGGTCTAAAATTCAGAATTTCAGATCTAAGACATATTCATAAATCTGGATTTGGGCTTGGATAGCTTAATTAGGCTAGCGGTTGACCAAGCTGAATCAAGAGTCGGTTAGATGGGATCAACAATGCTTAAATTGATCAGCTTAATAGGATTAAGTCTGGGTCAAGATCGAGTCAGGTGAGTGATCGATCAAGCTAAGACCTAATTAGGCTCAGTGGTTAGAGTCTAAATTTTAAGCTAATCTGATTGGTTCTATCTCAATAATTTGGTGTCTAAGGTAAGTCTGGCATATACGACAGACTGATTTTTAATTGAGAGCTACTCGACTCGAATGCGTTCTTATCGAGTTAATGGCATATCCCTTCCACCAATCTCACTAACCTGACCATGTTTGTTGACTCAGTTCTGATCTGAGGTGGTCAATAATCCAAGCTAACCCATGCCACTAGGTTAGTCATAATGGTTATGACTATGTCAAGTCTAGTTTAATGAGACCTAAATCAAATCTTCCTAAGAAAAGATTAAGTCCAAGGTCTTCCACCATTGTAGATGTGTGGGCCCTTCCCAAGGTTGATTATTCTGGGCTGGTTACAATGGTTCAGTTGCACCAAAAAGAGGCAACCATGTCAATTAGGCATTGGATGATACAGGCTGGAGGATGAATTGGGCTCAATATTCTAGATATGGTAAAAGATCCAATTAGAAATTCAATCTATGCAAATGGTGGGTCCGACTTAACTAAGGAGTAGATCAATATTTTGGACACGGTCAGATTCATGAATTAGAGACCATGTTTGGGTGCATCATGATTAGAGAATCATTGAACAAGAGTTATTCACTCATTGGCTGACCCATCACCAGTAACTGTTAGTTAAGGTGATGAGTCAGTTGATGGGACCGCACCTCCCACTAGAAATCAGTAATCATAGAGATTTTCGCATCTCTACTGAGGAAGTATAGAGATCCAAAAAAATAGTGGGAGCTAATTTGTTTTAAAATAAAATTCTTAAATAAATTGGTTAAGTCTTAATTATAATATCTAACTAGAAATTTTGACTCTCTATAGAAAAATATCTGCATCCAATCCACTAGCATGAATCCTAGACACCCATAGACTAATTGAACTAAATTACAAGGATTGGCTCCAGAACTTCAAAATCATTTTGGGTTTTGAGAAGTTAACTCATGTATTGGACCAGGACCCTCCCACCTTACCAGTCCATCCATCTACTGAACAGAGAGCATCTCTGGATAAGTGGACTGACGAAGATAATAAGGCCAGATACTACATGTTGGGCTCGATGTCCGATGAGCTTCAGCGCCAACATAAAGATATCAGGACTGCTCACCAAATGTTGGCTCACCTATAGGAGATGTTTGGTGAACAGAGTCACACAGCCACGTATTAAGTCACTAAACGATTGTTCAAGGCTAAGATGTGCGATGGACAGCCAGTCCAAGATCATTATCTGATGATGATCAAGAACTTAAAAGAGCTTGAGAAGCTCGAAGTGAGGTTAGACTTGGATCTGCAGAATGATATAATTCTGCAATCCTTGACTGATGTGTATGGATAGTTCATCATGAATTACCATACGCATAAACTTTAAAACTCCTTAGCCGAACTTATGAATATGCTGGTTACCACTGAGCTTTTCATGAAAGGTTCTAAAGGCTCAGTACTTGCTATGGAATGGACTTCTTCCAAGAAAAAGTCTTTTGAAAAGAAGAAGAAGTCTGTAAAAAAGCAGAAGGTGGAAGGAGGAAAGAAGTAAAAGGCAGAGCTGAAAAAGAAGACCGCTGATAAAGGAAAGTATTTCTATTGCAACAATGACAGCCACTGAAAGCAGAATTGCCCTACATACCTAGCTATCCTAAAGAATGAGAAGGAGGCTGGTCCTTCTAGAGGTATACTCATTATTGAGTCTAACCTTATGATTTTTTTTGCATCCAGTTTGGTGCTTGACTCTGGTTCTAGTGCTCATTTGTATACTTCTATGTAGGGTCTTGAAGATAGCAGGAGGTTGAGGGATGGTGAGATGATCCTGTGCATCAAAAATGGAGCAAGAGTTGCTGTCGTGGTCGTGGGAACATACCCTCTTCGACTACCATCTGGTTTAGACTTAGTATTAAAAGACTGTTATTATGTACCTACAGCAAGCAAGAATTTGATTTCTGTTTCTTGCCTTGCGGTAAAAGGCTATGTAATTAGTTTTCTTAAGGATCATTGTAATATTCTTTATGAAAGAAATAAAATTGTAGGTAATTTTCTTATTAATGGTCTTTTTCAGTTACATGTCGATGTATCTATTTTTAATTTAGAGCATAATGTGAATGACATAAAATCAAAACATCCTAGGGATAGTCCTAATGATAGGTATCTATGGCACCTAAGATTAGGTCATATAGCAGAAGATAGGGTTAACAAATTAGAGAAAATTGGGCTATTGAGTCCATTGACTTTTGAGTCATATCCAATTTGTGAATCCTATCTTCATGGCAAAATGACTAAACTCCCTTTTGTAGGACATGGGGAAAGGGCCACTGATCTTCTTGCCCTAGTACATACAGATGTGTGCGGCCCATTTGATGTGTCGACTAGAGGCAACTTTATCTACTTCATAACCTTTACCGATGATTTATCTAGGTATGGGTATGTGTATCTTATGAGACACAAGTCTGAAGCTTTTGAAAAGTTCAAAGAATTCAGACATGAAGTAGAAAAGCAAACTGGGAAAACCCATTAAGGTTCTTCGATCAGATCGAGGAGGTGAATACCTTAGTTAGGAATTCCTGGACTATCTCAAGGAAAATGGCATAGTCTCTCAATGGACTCCACCAGGAACACCTCAACTCAATGGAATTTTAGAACGGAGGAATCGGACCCTATTAGATATGGTCTGATCCATGATGAGCTTCACAGACCTCCCTAATTTTCTTTGGGGATACTGTTTGTTAACTGCAATATACTTACTGAATAGGGTTTCTTCTAAAATCGTTCCTACCACACCATATGAGATATGGCATGGTAAGAAACCAAGTCTGAGTCATCTCAGAATTTGGGGTTGTTTAGCTCATGTCAAAAGACAACAAGTGGACAAGTTAGACTTTAGGTCCTTCAGAGCTCGATTCATAGGATATCCTAAAGAGTCATTAGGATATTATTTCTACATTCCAGAAGATCACAATGTGATTGTGAGTCGACATGCCATCTTTCTTGAAAAATAGTTTATTCAAGATAGCGGCATTGAAAAGCAGATCAAGCTTGATGAGAAAGTCTCACAAGAGCAACGAGCTAAGGACCAAATGGAACCAAATCAGGTTAAGCCAATCCATACACTACCTCCTCCACCTCGTAGATCGAAAAGGGTTTCCCATCCCCCTGAAAGGTACTTAGGTACTATTTCAGAGGATGTAGAGGAAATGTTCCTCATAGGTAATGGGGTTCATGGTGATGATCCCAAAACCTATAACGAGGCGATATCAGATATCGACTCTGAGAAATGGTTAGAGGCAATGAAGTCAGAAATTGACTCGATGCACTCAAACCAAGTCTGGACCTTGGTAGATCCACCAGAAGGTATAGTACCTATTGGGTGTAAATGGATCTTCAAGAGAAAGATTGGTGCAGATGGGAATGTGGAGACATTCAAGGCTAGATTAGTGGCAAAAGATTATAGTCAACGCGAAGGCATTGACTATCAGGATACCTTTTCACCCAGTAGCTATGCTAAAATCCATCCGCACATTGCTTGCTGTTGCAGCCTATTTTGATTATGAAATATGGCAAATGGATGTGAAAATGGCATTCTTAAATGGATATCTTGAGGAAGATATCTATATGGAACAGCCGCTTAGGTTTCACATCCAGTGATGATGATCACAAAGGTATGCAAGCTGCAAAGGTCCATATATGGACTTAAGCAAGCATCTCGGAAGCTGGAATACTCATTTTAATGATGTAATCAAAATATTTGATTTCATCAAAAATGAGGAGGAGCCATGTGTCTTCAAAAAGGTCAGTGGGAGCGCTGTTGTCTTCCTCGTATTGTATGTGGATGACATCCTCCTTATTGGGAATGATATTCCCATGTTGACCACAGTTAAAATGTGGTTATCTAAAGAATTCTCCATGAAAGACCTAGGAGAAGCATCCTTTATTCTAGGAATTAAGGTCTATAGAGATAGACCGAATAGGATGCTAGGACTTTCATAGAAGATGTACATAGAGGAAGTACTAAAGAGGTTTAGTATGGAAAACTCTAAGAGGAGTTTAGTATCCTTCAGGAATGGCATTCATCTTTCGAAGAAGATGTACCCCAGCACACTTGAGGAAATAGAATGCATGAGCAAGATCCCTTATACTTCTGCGATAGGGAGCCTCATGTATGCAATGTTATATACACGACCTGATATAGCTCATGCTGTGAGTGTCACAAATAGATATCAGTCAAATCTAGGTGAAGAACACCGGACTTCTGTGAAATGTATCTTTAAGTACTTGAGAAGAATTAAGGATATGTTGGTCATTGGTAATGGAGAACTTCAAGTCCAGAGATATACAGACTCGGACTTTATGTCCAATGTAGATGATCGAAAGTCGACATCTGGGAGTCTATTTTTGTGTTAGTGGAGCTATCAGTTAGAAAAGTTCTAAGCAAACAGTGATAGCAGATTTCACCATGGATGCAGAATACATCGCTGCATTAGAAGCTGCAAAGGAGGCATTCTGGTACAAGAAGTTTGCCATAGAGATCGGAGAGATGCCATCAGATGCCATTCCTCTATACTGCGACAATAATAGCGCCATAGCCCTTGCTAAGGAGCCAAGGTCTCACTAGAAATCCAAGCACATCAAGCAGCGATACCACCTCATCCGCGATTACCTCGAGAAGGGTTACGTCGAGGTCAAGAGAGTCGACTCCGCAGATAATGCGGCAGATCTGCTTACAAAGCCATTGGGCCAGCAGAAGATCGAAGCCTACCTTGAGAAGATGGGACTTAGATTTGTAGCCAATTGACTTTAGGTCAAGTGGGAGTTTGTTAGATATGTGTGCCCTAGAAGCCAGAATTGGCTGACACTTGTAATACACTTCTAAGGGCAAAATTATAATTTTGACTATAAATAATAAAATGGGTTATTTTCTATCACATAAGTATATTTAGTGTCTATGATACATCCCTTGAGTTAATGGTAATGATAATTCATATTTTCAAGAGTTGAAAATTTAAGACATGAATTTTCATTTATTAACTCATAAAATGCTCCTGACCGTAGGATCATCATGAGGATGGTGATTGATCCGGAAGGTTAGTGTACAATCGCTTCTTTGTAGTAGATGAGTCTTGAGTCTATGGTGTAGAGACACCGGAGCGAGAGTATAGGTACTCGTTAGAGAATGAGGGCACTGAGCGTGACCACCTCGAGTAGTCATAAGGAAAGTCTACCTTCTCATCGATGACTGACTCGATGCTGCAGTGGTGTGTCTGGTTCTTTGACCTGAGGTGCATCGGTAGTTCACCTTGAGGGTGTTATAGTTTGACTACACCATGACTCGGTCTCCTAGCCATTCGAAACCCTGAGGTGTATGTTGGCTATAGCATGTTCATTGTAGGAATTGGATTGCACCAAGATGGAATCTATCTACCTCGGTGGATGAGGAGCAGCCCTATGATAATCATGAGAATCAAGTCCATAAGCCCATGGCCATGGCAGAATGTGAAATAATAGAAAGAGTTTCTATTAAGGTTTTCACATCGGACTTGAATCGAATGATTAAATCATATGATAGAAATTAGGGTTTGACGAGTTCACCTTAACCCTAATCTGATCGGGGCTCAAGATAGAAGAACTTAATCACACAAGTAGCTGCACCAAGAGGTTCATTTTTAGTTTTGATGGGTTGCCACCATATGCTGCTAGGTGTCACTGGTGGATTTTGGGAGCAATTAGAATGATTTAGATGATCGATCATTCTAAGTTGTCTGAATCAGAAGAGTTCTGATCCATCGAAAGGAGTTTCGATGATGTCGATGATGGAGATCATGACATATCCCATTACCATACAGAACTAAACCTAACTAGATCACACAAACAAGGGTTTAGATCTGGATATCATCAATTGGACTAATCCCAGTTCAATTGATTTGAATAAGATTCAATTAGGTTCAAGAAAATCGTGCTAGCACATGATTGAGCCTAACATTTTTCTTTTTCTATCTTAAAAGTTATCTCGACTGAGCTGAATGAGTTTGTGCTCACTCAGGTACCTTTACCTGATCTGACTGGAGCTTGTCCAAGTCAGAAAAGGGTTGTCTTAATTTATGAGATAAATTTGAGACAACACCTGCCATTTTTCTTCACCTACTAATTCTTGTACTTTGACTTGGTCAAACGTTGACCTTTGACCCTTGGACATCTGCCCATGTGTCATGCACTTATTGGAGAGTAGATAGGGGCATGTCCCCTCTTTGAAAACTAGAAAGAAAGGGGTGCATGCCTAGGATGGCGTGCGCTCATGGATAGGGATGCTGGAGTCCCATACGGATGGGACTCCTGGTTGCTTGTTGGATTCAAACTACGTGACCCTCACATATAAACTTTGACCAATCTTAGGGGCCACCTTAGGATGAATTCATGGGTCTCTTATCCCATCAATCAAATTTAGATCTGATTGAATGAAGCAACATGATTGGCCAAGGTGATTCAGCACTGCATGGCGCAGTAGAGTCTATAAATAGACCCTATCTACCCCCACTTTTAAGAACTTCTCTCCTAGCCATGCCCCAAGGCTGCCCCTCTCCCTTCTCCATACCACCATCTAGCCCTCTCTCTCCTCTCCATGCCGAAGAAAGTTGGGTTCTTCAGATTAGTGCCAGTCAGGCAAGAAAAGCCTGACGAAAAAGGAAGAAGGAAGCACTGCTGTAGAGACGACGGGCGATCTTCAGAAGGTATTTTGAAGATCCTCCAAATCAGATCCAGATCTAATTTTTGAAAAAAAGAAAGAGAAGAAAAAGATCTTCAAATCTAGCTCGAGTGGATATCGGTAGAGGTCAGGTGCTTGCGTGGCTAGATCCAGAACCTCAGAGCTTCCGTAGAATCATCAAATGGGTAATCAGATTACCCAGGATCAAGTTAAAATTAATTCAGAATTAATTTAATTTTATTTTTTTAATTATCAGATGCTAATATTAGATTTGAAAAGTATTAGATCTAATATAGATTTAAGAAAAAAAATTTTGAAATATGCCTCTCGATCCAATCAGATCTGAACGAACCTGATCCAAAAAATCTCAGGATTCTCCCTTCAACTGGTATCAGAGCTAGGTTCTTATTAAATTTATTTAGATATAATTTTAATTTGATAAATTAATAATTTTAGATATCACATGATATATGATTAGATTTGAAATCAAAAAATAAAAAATTAAAATTAATTGATCTAGATCTAATATATATGAGATACATAACTAGACTATGAATAGAATTGTTCTATGTGCAGTCTAGCATAATCATATTTTTTATTTGATTAAATATAATTTTTAGATTTATTTATTTTTTATTTTCTAATATTATAAATATTATAATCAGATCTAAAAATAAAAAATAAAATAAAATTAATTTGTTCATATGACATATGATAGTTGCATGTTTAGACTAGTTATAGAATAGTTCAGCAAATAGGTCTAGATTAAATTTTATTTGATAAGATCAAATTTAAATTTAATTTTTTAGATAATTATGAGATAATTTTGATCTAAAAAATATGCATGCATGATATATATGATATATACAAAATATGTTTTAATTAGATCTATTTTTTTATATGAGATATATGCTTAGATCTAATTAGTTTTTGTAGATTAGTTGTATTTCTGATTATGGCATTCTCCTTGGCCGTCTGGTTATAAGAACAAAGTAGGGCTTAAAGACCCTCTCCTCTTATTTGTTGGGGTATTCTTATGATGTGTAGGGGTGCTGCACGTTCGTTCTTAATCAAAAATTGAAAACTTACTTTCTGTAAAATCCTAGATTCTGAAACCCTAGGATCTTATTTACATGTTTTGTTCAAGAACCCTGACTTAATTAAAAATTAAGTTTATAAAATATCAATTAGATCCAAAATTAAGAATTTTAGATCTAAGATATATTCATAAAATTTGGTTCAGGCTTGGGTAGCTCAATTAGGTCTAGCGGTTGATCAAACCGAATTAAGAGTCGGTTAGATGGGATCAATAATGCTTAAATTGACCAGCCTAATAGGATTAAGTCTGGGTCAAGATTGAGTCATGTGAGTGATCGATCAAGCTAAGACCTAATTAGGCTCAGTGGTTAGAGTCTGGATTGTAGGCTAACCCAAATTGGTTCTGTCTCAATAATTTGGTGTCTAAGATAAGTCTGGCAGATACGACCGACTAGTTTTTAATTGGGAGCTACTCGACTCGAATGCATTCTTGTCGAGTTAATGGCATATCCCTTCCACCGATCTCACTTACCTGTCCATGTTTGTTGACTCAGTTCTGATCTGAGGTGGTCAATAATCCAAGCTAACCCATGCCACTAGGTTAGTCATAATGGTTATGACTATGTCAAGTCTAGTTTAATGAGACTTTAAATCAAATCTTCCTAAGAAAAGATTAAGTCCAAGGTCTTCCACCATTGTAGATGTGTGGGCCCTTCCCAAGGTTGATTATTCTGGGCTGGTTACAATGATTCAGTTGCACCAAAAAGAGGCAACCATGTCAATTAGGCATTGGATGATACAGGCTGGAGGATGAATTGGGCTCAATATTCTAGATACGGTAAGAGATCCAATTAGAAATTCAATCTATGCAAATGGTGGGTCTGACTTAACTAGAAATACAACTAATCTACAAAAACTAATTAGATCTAAGCATATATCTCATATAAAAAAAATAGATCTAATTAAAACATATTTTGTATATATCATATATATCATGCATGCATATTTTTTAGATCAAAATTATCTCATAATTATCTAAAATTAAATTTAAATTTGATCTTATCAAATAAAATTTAATCTAGACCTATTTGCTGAACTATTCTATTAACTAGTCTAAACATGCAACTATCATATGTCATATGAACAAATTAATTTTATTTTATTTTTTATTTTTAGATCTGATTATAATATTTATAATATTAGAAAATAAAAAATAAATAAATCTAAAAATTATATTAATCAAATAAAAAATATGATATGCTTAGACTGCACATAGAA
>QRFJ01000621.1:18590-122911 GCA_006176705.1 Cocos nucifera
TGATTATGGCATTCTCCTTGGCCGTCCGGTCATAAGAACAAAGTAGGGCTTTAAAGACCCTCTCCTTCTTATTCGTTGGGGTATTCTTATGATGTGTAGGGGTGCTGCACGTTCGTTCCTTAATCAAAAATTGAAAACTTACTTTCTGCAAAATCCTAGATTCCTGAAACCCTAGGATCTTATTTACATGTTTTGTTTATGAACCCTGACTTAATTAAAAATTAAGTTTATAAAATATCAATTAGATCTAAAATTAAGAATTTTAGATCTAAGACATATTCATAAAATTTGGGTTCAGGGCTTGGGTAGCTCAATTAGGTCTAAGCGGTTGATCAAACCGAATCAAGAGTTCGGTTAGATGGGATCAACAGTGCTTAAATTGACCAGCCTAATAGGATTAAGTCTGGGTCAAGATTGAGTCATGTGAGTGATCGATCAAGCTAAGACCTAATTAGGCTCAGTGGTTAGAGTCTGGATTGTAGGCTAACCCAATTGGTTCTGGCTCAATAATTTGGTGTCTAAGGTAAGTTTGGCACATACGACCGACTGGTTTTTAATTGGGAAGCTACTCGACTCGAATGCATTCTTGTCGAGTTAATGGCATATTCCTTCCACCGGTCTCACTTACCTGGCCATATTTGTTGACACAGTTCTGATCTGAGGTGGTCAATAATCCGAGCTAACCCATGCCACTAGGTTAGTCATAATTGTTATGACTATGACAAGTCTAGTTTAATGAGACCTGAATCAATTCTCCCTAAGAAAAGATTAAGTCTGAGGTCTTCCACCATTGTAGATGTGCGGGCCCTTCCCGGGTTGATTGTTCTCGGCTGGATACAGTGGCTCAGTTGCACCGGGAAAGATGCAACCATGTCTATTAGGCATTGGATGCTATGGGCTGGAGGATGAGTTGGGCTCAATATTTCGGATACGGTGAGAGACTCAATTAGGAATCCAGTCTATGCAAATGGTGGGTCTGACTTAACTAAGGAGTGGATCAATATTCCGGATACGGTGAGATTCATGAATTAGAGACCAAGTTTGGGTGCACCATGATTAGAGAATCATTGAACAAGAGTTGTTCACTCATTGGCTAACCCATCACCAATAACTGTTAGGTGAGGTGATGAGTCAGTTGGTGAGACCGCACCACCCACTAGAAATCATTAATCATGGAGATTTTTGCATCTCTACAGAGGGAGTGTAGGGATCCGAGAAAATAGTGGGAGCTAATTTGTTTAAAAATAAAATCCTAAATAAATTGGTCAAGTCAAAATTACAGTATCTAACTAGAAAATCTTTGACTCTCTACAGGAAAATGTCTGCGTCCAACCCACTTAGGCACGTATCCTAGACACACATAGACTGACTGGACCCAATTATAAAGATTGGCTCAGGAACTACAAAATTATTTTGGGTTCAGAGAAGTTAACACATGTTTTGGACCAGGACCCTCCCACCTTACCAGCTCGTCCATCCACTGAACAGAGAGCATCTCTGGAAAAAATGGATTGACGAAGATAATAAGGCCAGATACTACATGTTGGGCTCGATGTCTGATGAGCTCCAGCGCCAACATGAAGATATCAGGGACTGCTCGCCAAATGTTGGCTCACCTACAGGAGATGTTTGGTGAACAGAGTCGCGCAGCCAAGTATCAAGTCACGAAATGACTTTTTAAGGCTAAGATGCGTGATGGGCAGTCAGTCCAAGATCACTGTCTGATGATGATCAAGAACATGGAAGAGCTTGAGAAGCTCGGTGTGAAGTTAGACTTGGATCTGCAGAATGATATTATTCTGCAATCCTTGACTGATGCATATGGGCAATTCATCATGAATTACCACATGCATAAACTTCAAAATTCCTTGGCCGAACTTAATGAATATGCTGGTTACCGCTGAGCTTTCTATGAAAGGTTCTAAAGGCTCAGTTCTTGCTATGGAACGGACTTCTTCCAAAAGAAAGTCTTATGGAAAGAAAAAGAAGTCTGTGAAAAAGCAGAAGGTGGAAGGAGGAAAGAAGAAAAAGGCAGAGCTGAAAAAGAAAGCAGCTAACAAAGAAAAGTATTTTCATTGCAACAACGACGGCCACTGAAAGCGGAACTGCCCTACATACCTGGCCATCCTGAAGAATAAGGAGGATGGTCCTTCTGGAGGTATGCTCATTATTGAGTCTAACCTTATAGTTCCTTCTGCATTCAGTTGGATGCTTGACTCTGATTCTAGTGCTCACTTGTGCACTTCTATGCAGGGTCTTGAGGATAGCAGGAGGCTGAGGGATGGTGAGATGATCATGCGTGTCGAAAATGGAGCAAGAGTTGCTACCATGGCCATGGGAACCTATCCTCTTTGACCACCATCTGATTTAGACTTAGTATTAGAAGACTGTTATTATGTGCCTACAGCAAGCAGGAATTTGATTTCTATTTCTTGCCTTAGCAGTAGAAGGCTATGTAATTAGCCTTTCTTAAGGACCATTGTAACATTCTTTATGAAAGAAATAAAATTGCAAATGGTTTCCTTATTAATGGTCTTTATCAGTTACATGTTGATGTATCTATTTTTAATTTTAAGCAAAATGTGAATGACACAAAATCAAAATGTCCTAGGGATAGTCCTAATGATAGGTATCTATGGCACCTAAGATTAGATCATATAGCAGAAGATAGGGTTAACAAATTGAAGAAAATCGGACTATTGAGTCCGTTGACTTCTGAGTCATACCCAATTTGTGAATCCTATCTTCATGGCAAAATGACTAAACTCCCTTTTGTAGGACATGAGGAAAGGGCCACAGATCTCCTTGCCCTAGTACATACTGTTAGATATATGTGCCCTAGAAGCCAAAATTGGCTGACACTTGTAATACACTTCTAGGAGCAAAATTATAATTTTGACTAATATCAGTAAAATGGGTTATTTTCTATCACATATGTATATTTAGTGTCTGTGATACATCCTTTGAGTTAATGGTAATGATAATTCATATTTTCAAGAGTTGAAAATTTAAGACATGAATAATCATTATTAACTCATAAATTGCTCCCGACCATAGGATCATCACGAGGATGGTGATTGATCCGAAGGTTGGTGTACAATCGCTTCTCTTTAGTAGATGAGTCTTGAGTCTATGGTGTGGAGACACCGGAGCGAGAGTACAGGTACTCGTTAGAGAATGAGGGCACTGAGCGTGACCACCTCGAGTAGTCATTAGGGAGTCTACCTTCTCGTCAATGACTGACTCGATGCTGCAGTAGTGTGTCTGGTTCTTTGACCTGAGATGCATCGGCAGTTCACCTTGAGGGTGTTATAGTTTGACTACACCATTACTCGGTCTCCTAGCCATATGGAACCCTGAGGTGTATGTTGGCTATAGCACATGTTCATTGTAGGAACTGGATTGCATCAAGATGGAATCTATCTACCTCGGTGGTAGAGGAGCAGCCCTATGATGATCATGAGAATCAAGTCCAGAAATCCATGGCCATGGTAGAGTGAAATAATAGAAAGAGTTTCTATTTAGATTTTCACATCGGACTCGAATCGAATGATTACATCATATGACAGAGACTAGGGTTTGACGAGTTCACCTTAACCCTAATCTGATCGGGGCTCAAGATAGAAGAACTTAATCACACAGGTAGCTGCACCAAGAGGTTCGCATTCAGCTCTGATGGGTTGCCACCATATACTGCTAGGTGTCACTGGTGGATTTTGGGAGCAATTAGAATGATTTAGATGATCGATCATTCTAGCTGTTCGAATCAGAAGAGTTCTGATCCATCGAAAGGAGTTTCGATGATGTCGATGATAGAGATCATGACATATCCCATTACCATACAGAACTGAACCTAACTGGGTCACACAAACAAGGGTTTGAATCTGGTGATCATCAATTGAACTGATCTAGTTCAATTGATCTGAATGAGATTCAATTAGGTTCAAGGAAATCGTGCTAGCACTCGATTGAACCTAACGTTCTTCTTTTGCTATCATAAATAAGTTGTCCTGTCTGAGCCAAAGGAGTTTGTGCTCAATCAGAGGCCTTCATATGGTCTGACTGGAGGTCATCCAAGTCAGAAAAGGTTGTCTTATTTGTAAGACATTACCTGCCATTTTTGGTCACCTGCCATTTCTTGTTCTTTGACTTTGGTCAAAAGTCTACCTTTGACTGGTCAAATGTTGACCATTGACCCTTTGACTTTTGACCACATGTCATGCACCTATTGGAGAGCTGGTGGGGGCCTGTCCCCCTACCAGAACCTGGCAAGGAGGAGGGCGCACGCCACCCTTGGCATGTCGCCCAAGTTGGAGGCGCCTAGGAGTCCTTGTTGGACAAGGACTCCATCTCCTTTTTGGATTCCAATTAGAGTTCTCCTAAGAACCAACTTTGACTGGTCTTAGGAACCCTCTAAGGAGGAATCCAGGGGACTCTATTCCCACCAATCAGATTTAGATCTGATTTCACAAAGGGTTGTGATTGGTTGGGAAGAAGAGGAGTTGGATCACAGTTAGTCTATAAATAAGACCCTGTACCCAACTCAAAGATAAGATTGAATCAAATTCCCCATATGCCCCAAGGCTGCCTCTCCCATCTCCTCCTCCATGCCAAACTTCCTTCTCCCTCTCCTCTCCACGTCCAAAAGAGTTTTGGAGCTTGGTTGGTGCGATCCAGATCAAAGAAAGGCGATCAAAAAGCAAGAAGGCTGCACTGCTGCAAAGGACAACTGCTGATCTTCAAAAGAGTTTTGAAGATCCTTCAGATCAGATCCAGATCTAATTTTTGGAGATGTGATAGAGAAGAAGAGGATCTCTAGATCCAGCCCGAGTGGATACCGGTAGAGGCCAGGCGCTTGTGTGGCTAGATCCAGAACCTTCCGCTGCATACAGGATCATCAACGGGTAATAGGATTACCCAAATCAGGTAAATTAAATTTGATTTAATTTATTCTTATTTTATTTTATTTATTAAAATAATAAGAATTAGATCTGAAATATTAGATCTGATCCTTGATCTGAGAGCTCGATTCATACAGATGTGTGCGGCCCATTTGATGTGCCGGCTAGAGGCAATTTTGTCTACTTCATTACCTTTACCGATGATCTGTCTAGGTATGGGTATGTGTATCTTATGAGACACAAGTCTGAAGCTTTTGAAAAGTTCAAAGAATTCAGACATGAAGTAGAAAAACAAACTGGAAAAACCCATTAAGGTTCTTCGATCAGATCGAGGAGGTGAATACCTTAGCCGGGAATTCCTAGACTATCTTAAGGAAAATGGCATAGTCTCTCAATGGACTCCACCAGGAACACCTCAACTCAACGGGATTTCAGAATGGAGAAATCGGACTCTATTGGATATGGTTCGATCCATGATGAGCTTCACAGACCTCCCTGATTTTCTTTGGGGACATTCATTGTTAACTTCAATTTATCTACTGAATAGGGTTCCCTCTAAAACCGTTCCTACCACACCGTATGAGATATGGCATGGTAAGAAACCAAGTCTGAGTCATCTCAGAATTTGGGGTTGTCCGGCTCATGTCAAAAGACAACAAGCGGACAAGTTAGAGTTTAGGTCCTTTAGAGCTCGATTCATAGGATATCCTAAAGAGTCATTAGGATACTATTTCTACATTCCAGAAGACCACAATGTGATTGTGAGTCGACATGCCATCTTTCTTGAAAAATAGTTTATTCAAGATAGCGGCATTGGAAAGCAGATTAAGCTTGATGAGAAAGTCTCACAAGTAGAACGAGCTAAGGACCAAGTGGAACCAAATCAGGTTGAGCCAATAAGAACACTACCTCCTCCACCTCGTAGATCGGAAAGAGTTTTCCATCCCCCTGAAAGATACTTAGGTATTATTTCAGAGGATGTAGAGGAAATGTTCCTCGTAGGTAATGGTGCTCATGGTGATGATCCCAAAACCTACAACGAGGCGATATCAGATATCGACTCCGAGAAATGGCTAGAGGCAATGCAAGTCAGAAATTGACTCGATGCACTCAAACCAAGTCTGGACCTTGGTAGATCCACCAGAAGGTATAGTACCTATTGGGTGTAAATGGATCTTCAAGAGAAAGATTGGTGCAGATGGGAAATGTGGAGACATTCAAGGCTAGACTAGTGGCAAAAGGTTATAGTCAACGCGAAGGCATTGACTATCAGGATACCTTTTCCCAGTAGCTATGCTAAAATCCATCCGCACATTGCTTGCCGTTGCAGCCTATTTCGATTATGAAATATGGCAAATGGACGTGAAAACGGCATTCTTAAATGGATATCTTGAGGAAGATATCTATATGGAACAGCCGCTAGGTTTCACATCCAGTGATACTGATCACAAGGTTTGCAAGCTGCAAAGGTCCATATATGGACTTAAGCAAGCATCTCGGAGCTGGAACACTCGTTTCAATGATGTGATCAAAAAGTTTGGTTTCATCAAAAACGAAAAGGAACCATGTGTTTTCAAAAGGGTCAGTGGGAGCGCTGTTGTCTTCCTCGTATTGTACGTGGATGACATCCTCCTTATTGGGAATGATATTCCCATGTTGACATCAGTCAAGATGTGGTTGTCCAAGGAATTCTCCATGAAAGACCTAGGTGAAGCATCCTTTATTCTAGGAATTAAGGTCTATAGGGATAGACCGAATAGGATGCTAGGACTTTCACAGAAGATGTACATAGAGGAAGTACTAAAGAGGTTTAGTATGGAAAACTCTAAGAGGGGATTAATACCCTTCAGACATGGTATTCATCTTTCCAAGAAGATGTGCCCCAGCACACCTGAGGAAATAGAACGCATGAGCAAGATCCCTTATGCTTCTGCAATAGGGAGCCTCATGTATGCCATGCTATGTACACGACCTGATATAGCCCATGCTGTGAGTGTCACAAGCAGATATCAGTCAAATCCAGGTGAAGAACACTGGACTTCTGTGAAATGTATCCTTAAGTACTTGAGAAGAACTAAGGATATGATGTTGGTCTTTGGTAATGGAGAACTCCAAGTCCAGGGATACACAGACTCGGACTTTCATGTCCGATATAGATGATCGAAAGTCGACATCTGGGAAGTCTGTTTGTGTGCAATGGTGGAGCTGTCAGCTGGAAGAGTTCCAAGCAAACTGTGATAGCAGATTCCACCATGGAAGCAGAATATATCGCTGCATCAGAGGCTGCAAAGGAAGCATTCTGGTACAAGAAGTTTGCTGCAGAAATTGGAGTAATGCCATCAGATGCCATTCCTCTATACTGCGACAACAATGGCGCCATAGCCCTTGCTAAGGAGCCAAGGTCTCACCAGAAATCCAAGCACATTGAGCGGCGATACCACCTCATCCGCGATTACCTCGAGAAGGGTTACGTCGAGGTCAAGAGAGTCGAACTCCGCAGATAATGTGGCAGACCCACTTACAAAGCCGTTGGGCCAGCAGAAGATCGAAGCCCACCTTGAGAAGATGGGACTTAGACTTGTAGCCAATTGGCTTTAGGACAAGTGGGAGATTGTTAGATATATGTGCCCTAGAAGCCAGAATTGGCTGACACTTGTAATACACTTCTAGGGGCAAAATTATAATTTTGACTATAAATCAATAAAATGGGTTATTTTCTATCACATATGTGTATTTAGTGTCTGTGATACATCCTTTGAGTTAATGGTAATGATAATTCATATTTTCAAGAGTTGAAAATTTAAGACATGAATAATCATTATTAACTCATAAAATGCTCCCGACCATAGGATCATCACGAGGATGGTGATTGATCCGAAAAGGTTGGTGTACAATCGCTTCTCTTTAGTAGATGAGTCTTGAGTCTACGGTGTGGAGACACCGGAGCGAGAGTACAGGTACTCGTTAGAGAACGAGGGCACTGAGCGTGACCACCTCGAGTAGTCATTAGGAAGTCTACCTTCTCGTCAATGACTGACTCGATGCTGCAGTGGTGTGTCTGGTTCTTTGACCTGAGGTGCATCGGCAGTTCACCTTGAGGGTGTTATAGTTTGACTACACCATGACTCGGTCTCCTAGCCATTCGAAATCCTGAGGTGTATGTTGGCTATAGCATGTTCATTGTAGGAATTGGATTGCATCAAGATGGAATCTATCTACCTCGGTGGATGAGGAGCAGCCCTATGATGATCATGAGAATCAAGTCCATAAGCCCATGGCCATGGCAGAGTGAAATAATAGAAAGAGTTTCTATTTAGATTTTCACATCGGACTTGAATCGAATGATTAAATCATATGATAGAAATTAGGGTTTGACGAGTTCACCTTAACCCTAATCTGATCGGGGCTCAAGATAGAAGAACTTAATCACACAAGTAGCTGCACCGAGAGGTTCGTTTTCAGTTTTGATGGGTTGCCACCATATGCTGCTAGGTGTCACTGGTGGATTTTGGGAGCAACTTAGAATGATTTAGATGATCGATCATTCTAGTTGTCTGAATCAGAAAAGTTCTGATCCATCGAAAGAAGTTTCGATGATGTCGATGATGGAGATCATGACATATCCCATTACCATACAGAACTGAACCTAACTGGATCACACAAACAAGGGTTTGGATCTGGATATCATCAATTGGACTAACCCAGTTCAATTGATTTGAATAAGATTCAATTAGGTTCAAGGAAATCGTGCTAGCACACGATTGAGCCTAACGTTCTCTTTTTCTATCATAAAAGTTATCTCGACTGAGCCAAATAAGTTTGTGCTCACTCAGGTACCTTTACCTAGTCTGATTGGAGCTTGTCTAAGTTAGAAAAGGGTTGTCTTAATTTATGAGATAAATTTGAGACAATACCTGCCATTTTCCATCACCTGCTAATTCTTGTGCTTTGACTTGGTCAAATGTTGACCTTTAACCCTTGGACATCTGTCCATGTGTCATGCACTTATTGGAGAGTAGATAGGGGCTTGTCCCTTCTCTAGAAATTGGAAAGAAAGGGGGCGCACGCCTAGGATGGCGTGCGCCCATGAATAGGGATGCTTGAGTCCTATATGGATGGGACTCTAGGTTGCTTGTTGGATTCAAACTAGCTGACCCTCATCTATAGACTTTGATCCATCTTAGGCACCACCTTAGGATGAATCCATGGGTCTCTTATCCCATCAATCAGATTTAGATCTGATTGAACGAAACAACATGATTGGCTGGGGTGATGCAGCATTGCATGGCGCAGCAGAGTCTATAAATAGACCCTATCTGCACCCACTTTTAAGAATATCTCTCCTAGCCATGCCCCAAGGCTGCCCCTCTCCCTTCTCCATGCCACCATCTGGCCCTCTCTCTCCTTCCCATGCCCAAAAAAGTTGGGTTCTTCAGATTAATGCCAGTCAGGCAAGAAAAGGCTGACAAAAAAGGAAGAAGGCAGCACTGCTGCAAAGACGATGGGAGATCTTCAGAAGGTGTTTTGAAGATCCTCCAAATTAGATCTAGATTTGATTTTTGGAGAAAAGAAAGAGAAGGAGAAGATCTCCAGATCCAGCCCAAGTGGATACCGATAGAGGTCAGGCGCTTGCATGGCTAGATCCAGAACCTCAGAGCTTCCGTAGAATCATCAAACGGATAATCTGATTACCTAGGATCAAGGTCAAATTAATTCAAAATTAATTTAATTTAATTTTATTAATTATCATATGCTAATATCAGATCTAAAAAGTGTCAGATCTAATCTAGATCTGAGAGGAGAATTTTTGAAATATGCCTCTCGATCCAATTAGATCTGAATGAACCTAACCTGGAAAATCTCAGGATTCTTCCTTCAATTAGGCCCGACCAAAAAACTCCCCGGCTAACCCAATACACAAAAGCACTCACTGAGCTTATGTACACCCATGTCTTTCATGCTCTCATCCTTTGGATCTAGACCCAACCCATACACGAATTAGCCTCCTTAAGATCTCTCGAACCAGGCCTTAAGATCCCTAGGATCAACCCAGACTCTAGTCCAAAATAGACCCTCATGTAACTCTGCCCGCGCACTGAGCTAGCTAAGTTCTACTAGGTTGGCCCAGTCTAAAATTGAGCCAGCCCAGTCCTATGTCATGCCAGCAGTTCCGAGCGCGTAGCTCTCTATTTTGCCTGTGCTCTGAGACTTAATTGACCCAGTTTTGGACTGAGCCGATTAATCTACAGAAAATCTTCTTTCTACATTCTTGATTCTCCGACTTTGGTTCCTTACTTCACCTTATGTCCTAGGTCTCCGAAGCACCAACTAAGCCCCTGGAATCTTCAGAGCCAACCCCCTGACTCCTCCCATGGCCTTCCAAGACTTGGGAGCACCATAAATCCTCACAATCTCCACCTTGGTGCCCCAAGCCTTAGCAAACCCCTCGGCAATGACCTTCTGCACGTTCTCGCTATCCCTATGCACTCAACAGCATCTATACAAGCATCGCTTCTACCAATCCTCTTCAGCTATTGTGCACCCTTGAGGCTTTTGGGATGACCACCTCCACTGCTGAAGATCTTGGCTTGCACTTCTGCACCATCCTGAAATTGTAGGATCCCTTTTGCTTAGTAGCTGCATCACTTTTTTTGGACTTTTCTGAAGAACCTATAGCATTTCTACACCAGCACATGCTGTACCATCTCCTCAGAGCTATACCTGTCCACCTGCACATGCTGCTCCATCTAGAACCGTGCATCACCAGTGCTCTGAACTCATGCCAAATTTTCTCTCTACTTGTGAAGCCACCACTATGGAGCTCGACCTATATCTAAAGTCCATCAGATGCCATAGAAGTCAACTCTATCATCGAGTTCCTCGAGGCCAACCACTCAATGCTGCATTACTGAGCCTGTCGCTACACCTCGAACATCATCGCTGCCCCTTCAAATCCTCTGCACTTTGTGGCCCTCTTCGAAGCCATCTTGAATACCTTCGCAACCCACGGGCACCTCCAAAACTCAAGAGCTCATCCAACTCTTTTGAAACCAGCGACTGAATCCAAAAAAATTCCATCATAGTCCTTCTCTTCTGCCCCTATACCAGCCATCGCTTTAGTTGCACCCAAAGAACCATCCTCCACCTAAACCATGACTCTCCCTGGTGCTCCTATAGAAGAAATTTAATCCATGATACTCCTGGCTGCTAGAGACCTCTAGCACTCCCTGAGACCCCTTGGCTCTCCCTAAGACCTATACTCGGTCTCTCTAAGATACCATTGATACTCTCTACTGAGATACACTCCTCAGCTGTTGCACCACCGAGCCTCTCTCAGCCCCATGCCTCCAGGATAGCACTCCTGCAGCACTCCAGTGCTCTCTGACTCATCTCTATGCTACTCTACAGCTGCCCTATCCTAACCTGCTGGATCTTCATGGATCATCCATCTTCATCACTCTCAAGGCTTCGCAAATCCATGCTCTGATCGAACCACTGAATACATCTCTGACTACTTCCTCGCCTTCCTGATACCGAAGGACATATAGTCGCTTCTTCAGCCTTCCTTCGACCATTACCCCTTGGAAAACCTCTCTTCAATAGCCTCACACTGGCTATCTTTCTAAAGAATCTCGATGCTTTCTGCTAACATACCTTCCTCGACTGCTGCATCGTCGAGCCTCTCTCTGCCCTACATCTTCAAGAAAATGCTATTATAGCACTCCAGCGCTCCCTGCCTATTACATAACCATCATACACCCCAATCTTTTCACCAAAATCGATCAGCAAATCATGCACCAAATCCTTCCACCCCAAGAAAATTTCTTTTCGTTAATCCTCTCAACCTTTACCTTTAATCTGCTGCTCTTGATTGGCCAAACCACAGCAATAACAAGGTAGATTTAAGACATATCATGGAATTCTTGTGCAGATTTTTGATTTTACCTTGTACGACTTCTCCTTCTCTTCCACACACCATCAGACTCTAAAACTTAGCTCTTCCATGCACCATCAAGCTCTAAAACCTGGCTTTGATACCATATTGCCGTCCATAACATTCCAGGCATCACCAAGCTCTGATACCAAATTATAGACCCATGATATCGCTTGAACGCCAATCATCTTTGACATCACAAGCATCGATACCATGTTGCGGAAGCTCCTGATCTTTAGCATGGATCTGAAGAAACCTGTGATATTCTCTATAGGCAGCAAAGCATCGATCCTCCACCTAGATCTGTGATGGGGTGCCTCCCTCCTTGGGCTTGAGGGAGATGCCCCCTTCTCTAGGGCTTCTTCAAGAACCCTAGGGTGGCAACTCTAGAGAGAAGGGAAGAAGAGAGTTGAGGAAGAAAAGGTTTGTATTGATTTTACAGCATTATGAAATTCTAATACAACCTATGTATTTATACATAGCCATTAGGTCCAACCAGAAAACTCTCCGGCTAATCCAATACATGAAAGCACTCACCGAGCCCATGTATATACATGTCTCCTATGCTCTCATCTTTTGGATCTAGATCTGATCCATACATGAATTTACCTTCTTAAGACCTCTCAAACCAGATCTTAAGATCCCTAAGATCAACCCAGATCCTAGCCCAAAACAGACCCTCGTATAACTCTATCCGCGTACTGAGCCAGCTCAGTCTCAGTACTGAGTTGGCTAAGTTCCACTAGGTTGGCTTAGTCTAAAATTGAGCTGGCCCAGTCCGGTGCCATGCCAGCAGTCCCAAATGCATAGCTTTTTATTTTACTTATGCTCTGAGACTTGGCTGATCCAGTTTTGGACTGAGTCGGCTAACCTGTAGAAAATCTTCTTTCTACAGTCTTGATTCTCCAACTTTAGTTCCTTGCTTCATCTTGTGTCTTAGATCTTCGAAGCACCAACCAAGCCCCTAGAATCTCCATAGCCAACCTCCTAACTCCTTCCATGGCTTCCCAAGGCTTGGAAGCATCACAAATCCTCACAAAGTCCATGTCTTTAACAAGACCTAAAATGGACTTAATTCTTATCTACGTGGTCTAGCACGAACTATTAGGTTGATCTAATTGAAACTAATTAAACTAGTTGGTATCTAAGGTAACCAGACTAATGGTTTTTAATTAGCAGCCCATTTATCTGGCCATTTCTGATGGTGTCTAAGGCAAGCCTAGCAGACCCTTCCACTGATCGAACTTACCTAACCTCTTGGTAAAATTATATTTTGATCAGATCGCTTAACTATTCGAGCTGACTCATGTCAGCTAGATAAATCAGTTTGATTGATTTAGATGCTCCTAGATCAGCCTATTAATGTTCTTCCTTAAGCTAACTTGGTGAAGTTAGTGGAAAAATCATGACAAGCTGGTTAATCTGACCTACTCGCTTCTATAAATTAAATCCTCTAAAATTATTAGATTTCTAAAATAAAATAGTTATATGATAACTAGATCATAGCCTCCCATTAAAGTGAATGATAATGGGTCCATCAGCTGGATAATCATTGAAGGCCCAAAGGCCTGGTGCTTATCGATTGATGAAATTATCATTCATTATATGATCTCATGGATACATCTTTCTAAATGGTGGTAAGGTGGGCCAACCAAAATTGGGCCTGATCATTCATTGGTTGGATGGACCAAGTATGGTCATGTTAATGGTTGGACCCAACTGGACCTTTTTTTGAGAAGGCCAAAGCCAACTGATCAGGACCTAGGGCAAAATTTAATTACTGAAAATTATTTGGAGAAACAATTGGTTATGAACCTATCCTTAGATGTACATGGGTGGGCCGACAAAAGTTAGGCTCATGTACAGTTTATGTGGATTCTACTACCCAACTAAGAAATTAGGATAATTCCTCGAATTAGAGGTAGAGACTACCAATTCGAATAAAATAGTGAGAAAAACCTTTAGATTAAAGTAAAAATCTTTAGGTATAATGAATCAAATACTAATTAGGTTTTGGTTTTCCTTTGTGCAGACATGGCCACTTCCGTATCGCTCAAATCATTGTTGGACAATGATAGGTTGGTGGGACCCAACTTTGATAGCTGTAACTGAAAGTTAAAGATTGTCCTAGAGCATGAACGGATCCTATATGTGCTGATGGATCCTACACCTGAGGAGCCAACTGCCATGCACATGGAACAGTTAGAGATACTTATCAAAAGTGGCTCAGTGATCGAACCACAGTGCGCTGTATTATGCTGGCTGTGATGAGCGATGAGTTCAGTCGTAGGTTTGAGATAGCTCAGCCAAATGAAATGCTCCAAGTGTTGGAGGATTCTTTTGGCACACCTGATGATGTTGAGAGGCATAAGGCTAGTTGCACCATCTTCAGCATCAAAATGCGAGATAGAGCCTCTATCACTGATCATGTACTGTATATGATCGAGCTGATAGAGCACTTGAGCAAACTTGGCTTTTTCTTTGCATGAACAACTTGAAAAAGATGCAATACTTAACTCACTGCCAAAGTCCTATCTCCCTTTTCTTACTCATTACAGAATAACAAACCCTAAAGTATACTACCATGGCTTACTGGGGTTACTTCAGAACTTCGAGAAGGATCACTAGATCCATAAAGAGTCGGTGAACTTAGTGGGAGGTTCATCTTCTGGTTCTTGACCCTTTAGAAAAGGGAAGAAGAATAAGAAGAAGAAAACAAAGAAGGTGCAAGTTCAGGCTAGTACATCAGTGCAGGGCCAGACCAGGAAGATCATGCCCGATAAGAGTCAAGCTGAATGCTTTCTTTGCAAGAAGCAGGGGCACTAGAAGAGGAACTATCCTCAGTACATTGCCTCTCTGGATCCGAACAGGCAGAGAAAGAAGCAAACTATTGCTAGGCAATGTATTTATATGATAATTCCTTGCAATTTCTCTATTTGTGATATTACTAACTCGGTATTGGATACCGATAGCCCTTACCATATTTATAATTCGTTGCGGGATTGTAGGTCAGTAGAAGATTCGAGCAAGATGAAAGATTCCTAAATGTTAGAGATGGAAGACCAGTTCCAGTTCTAGCTTTAGAAATTTTGAAACTTATATTTGAATCTCATATCGTTGTTCCTAGTGATTGTAATTTCTATCCTAATTTCTTTTTAAATATCATTTTTGTAGGCCTTTTGGCCATGAATAATTATGAAATTTCAATAAAGAAATGAGTTTGTAATGTCATTATGAATGGTGTTACTACTTTCTGTGGATAATTGAACAATGGTGTATATATGTTATCACAACCTGTTAATGTAGGATATCTACTGGCAAGCATCCTATATTAGATAGTGTATTAGATATCTACTTATGGCACTGTAGGCTAGGTCATATAAATAAAAATAGGATAAATAGGTTGACTCAAGAGGGAATTTCTCGAAGTCAATGATCGTGAATCACTCCCAACCTATGAGTCCTGTCTTCTTGGTAAAATGACCAAGTCACCTTTTACTGAAAAAGATGAGAGAGCCAATGAGCTCTTAGGTCTAGTACATACTGATGTATGTGGACCAATGAGCACAAGTGCTAGAGGTGGATATGTCTACTTCATCACTTTCACAGATGATCTATCCAGATATGGATATGTCTATCTAATGAAACATAAGTTGGATTCTTTTGAAATGTTCAAACGATTTCAAAGTGAAGTAGAAAAATAAACTAGAATGAGTATTAAAACCATTCTGTCTGACCGAGGAGGAGAATACCTTTCTAGTGAGTTTCTCACATATCTAGGAGAGAATGGTATTCTCTCCCAATAGAGTGCTCTAGAAATACCATAGCATAATGGTGTGTCTGAAAGGAGAAATCAGACTCTATTAGACATGGTCTGATCCACGATGGAATTTGCCAGCTTGCCGATATCCTTATGCGGATATACACTCGAATTGGCTTGTTCTCTATTAAATAGAGTTCCAAGTAAGTCTGAAGCTAAAATCTCATATGAGATATGGATAGGACGTAAGCCAGCACTTTCACACCTTAGGGTTTGGTGGTGCCCGGCTTATGTCAAACGATTAATTATAGATAAACTTGGACCTAGGTCCGACAAGTGTTCATTCATAGTGTATCCAAAAGAGATCAAAGAATACTATTTCTACCATGCTAATGAACAAAATATGTTCGTCAGCCTTAGGAAAACCTTTTTGGAAAAGGAGTTTCTTGGTGAAGGAATTATTGCCTCTAAGGTTGAACTTGATGAAGTTCAACTGGTAGAAAGTCTGACACAGAATGTTGAACCTAAGTTGGATTTGATTAGTTCAAATCCGAAGCCTAGTGAATCCGCACCACTAAGGCAATCCAGTAGAGTACCACGCCATCCAAATAGATACTATGGATTCTTGGTCCAGGATGGAGATCCCATCGAACTCGATGAGAATGATGAGGACCTGATCACTTATATGGATGCGATGCAGTGATCCGACTCTAAGAAATGGCTAGAAGTCATGAGATTCAAAATGGATTCCATGAAAGTCAATGATGTATGAACATTAGTTGACCCACCTGAAGGGGTTAAATCCATTGGATGTAAATGGATCTTCAAAAGAAAGAGGGGTGCAGATAGAAAGGTGGAGACCTATAAAAACTGTCTGGTTGCCAAGAGGTATCATCAATATTATGGTATTGACTATGATGAGACATTCTCTCCTGTGGCAATGCTCAAGTCCATTTGGATCGTTCTTGCCATTGCTGCCCATCTGAACTATGAGATCTGATAGATGGATGTGATGACAGCTTTCCTAAATGGAAAGCTAACCAAAGAGGTGTATATGATACAACCTGAAGAATTCACATCCATAGATGAGTCCAAGGTGTGCAAGCTTTAGAGATCCATTTATGGATTAAAGCAGGCATCTCGAAGTTAGAACATGCATTTTGATAAAGTGATCAAAATGTATGGCTTTGTTAAGAATGGAGAAGAACCATGCATTTACAAATGGGCAAATGGTCTAGCAGTGGTATTTCTTATTTTGTACGTGGATGACATTCTCTTAATCGATAATGACATCTCTGCACTACAAAGAATAAAAGTCTGGTTGTCATCACATTTCTCCATGAAGGACTTAGGTGAAGCATCCTATATTCTAGGGATGAAGATCTATAGGGATAGATCTAAAAGGATGCTTGGTATATCCCAGTCCACATACATAGAAATTGTGCTGAAGAGGTTCAGCATGGAAAATTTCAAAAAGGGCTATCTTCTGATAGGCCAAAAAATTTTTCTCTAAAATTCCAAAAGGGGCTATCTTCTGATAGGACAAAAAATTTCTCTCTCTAAGAAGGATTGTCCGACAATTTATGAAGAGAGAGGGCATATGAATGGAATTCCATATGCTTCGATAGTGGGATTTATTATGTATGCAATGACATGTACGAGACAAGATGTGGCATACTCACTAGGAGTAGTGAGTAGATACCAGTCTGATCCTAAAAAAAATCACTAGAAGATGGTTAAAACCATCCTTGAGTATTTGAGAAATACTAAAGACCAATGGTTTGTTTAAGGTGTGTCAGATCTAAAGCTTGTAGGGTTTACAGACTCCAGCTTTCAATCTGATCATGATGATAGTAAAAGTGTGTCAGGATATATCTTTGCTCTAAATGGTGGAGTCATCTGCTGGAAAAATTTTAGGTAGCATATAGTGGCTGACTCTGTTTGCGAAGGAGAGTATAAGGCAGTATCAGATGCAACAAAGAAAGTTGTATGGCTGAGAAAGTTCATCACCAAGCTTGAAGTAGCACCCTCCATTGATGGTCCAGTCCTACTCTACTATGACAGCATTGGCGCCATAGCTCAAGCAATGGAACCAAAGACACACTAGTAGACAAAGCACATTCTACGTTGCTTTCATTTGGTCCGTGAGATCGTGGATCATGGTGACGTTGATTTTCAGAAGATCGATGGAAAGAAGAACCTAGCCGACCCCTTTACTAAAGCCCTAGCAATCAAGGAGTTCGACAACCATAAGTCGAAGATGGATATTAGATACTATGTCGAGTGGCTTTAGGACAAGTGGGAGTTATTGGGAATTATGTCCCAAAGTCAATCGTCGACTGTTGATGGTTGAGCTATTTTATAATTATAATTTTATTAATTAATAAAAATATTCTAGCATATTTTCATCATAAGTTTATATCTTCTAATGAACTCTATTGTTGTGATGAAGTTCTTAGGACTGTTTAGTTTCGATAAAAAGAGGATTTATCGATTAATCCTTAAATTTATTCACGACCAAATGATAGGCTATTAATTAGGATAATAGCGTCAATCGAGCATAGGTCACTATATGCCATATAGGTTGGTTGTCCTCTTAACCAAGAAGTATGGAGACACTAGTATGGCATATAGGTGAGATGTATTGGTACATCATCATGGAACGTGATCAACATCAGAGCATTCTACTATCGAGAATGTCTCTAATGGAATATAGGTATAAGTATCTCTTAGACCTGAGATCACCTCAGTGACTTGCAAGCAACTCACTGTGCTTTGGTACTAGACTAACTAAATTTCTAATTCAATAATGGAAGGCTTTTGGGCATAGTCAAGTACTTGTGAAGTCAGAGTGTGATCAAGATGGAATTGACCACTCCAAGAGTTGGAGAAGAATGTATCACTGTATTTCAATATAGCAAAATCTTGGCCAGGATAATCCATCAGATGGATTTGATATTTTAAAATACAATATGGACAATCTAATCAAAGTTGACAGTTGAACTCTGAGGTGTCCTACAGGCATTGTGGTCAAGGGGATGAATTATATGGAAACTATATCCTCATGGATTCTAAGAATGGTGTTCTATACCTTCGACCTATCTGATCATCGGATATCATTGCTAAATAGTCACTTCGATTAGTATAAAAATTTATTCCTATGCTACTAGCTTAGATTCAAACCTATGATATCATGCACATTAGAGCTTATGATCTGATCGGATGGTTGATCAACTATTAAGAATCGTTCTAGAGTTAAACAATCAATATGATTGGTGTTTAACCTAGTGCAAGTATTGCAAGAATATAGATTAGTAATTGAATTGCTAATTAGCTTAATTTGATTAAGCCAATAGGCTGAGATTAAGTCTAATTAAATATAATTTAATTAGATTTGGTTTGGGCTTGATTGGATTAAGTCCAATTGGTTTATTGGATAAGCAAAGTGCAAGGAAGAACTAGTCCTAGTCTAACTAGGATTCAGATTAACCCAATTTTCTAATTTGATTAGAAAATAAATTAAAATTAAATTTGATTTAATATAGTTTAATTAAGTACTTAAATGAATTAGGGTCTTATTTAATTAGATTGGTTTAATCTTGATTTTATTTGGTTAAAAGATCTTGTTTGACCAAGTCAAAATAGGAGTCCTAGTATGACTAGGACTCCCTATCACTTGCGCCACTTAATCATCATGCCCCATGCCCTTTTTGTTTTGTTTCTTACGTAAAAATTCTCCACTACCATGGCTTCTCATGCCCTCTTTCTCTCCTTTTTTCATATGGTAATTTGTTGGAAGACCAAGTCAAAAGAGGAGTTAGTTTTGCTTAGGATTCTATGAGATAGAATCTTTGTTGACCAAAACACCTTCCCTTGAGTGCCGCACCTTCTTTTAATTAATTCTTCTCTTATTCAACAAAAATAATCTCCTTTTTTGTGCACCCTCCCTTACTGATCCATGCCAATAATTATGGAGGAGGCGCCCAAGAGTTGGGCACCGCAACTACTTCCCATGTTTGGATATTCCTAGTCTAGGATTTTGATCTAACTTGGACTCTTCTTTTTCTCTATTTATTAGATGAATTTTGTTCTAGTATTTTCATGGAATATAGAGATTTGGATGAGGTTTTGGGTGTGAAAAAATCAAAAGTAGAGGATCCTTGGGCATGGGGGTTCCATAGGCACCAAACTAGGTGTCTAGGTGAGAGAAAAGAGAAGAAGAAGAGGATCTTCTTCTAGGGCTGTTTTATTTTCAATATATCCTCCTTTTCTTGAGTTTTTTCTAAGAGAGTCTTAGATCAGTAAACTATCATCTTCCTTCTCATATTTTATAATATCCAAATTTTGAAAAAGAGAGCATCGAATTGACCATCGAAGAAGGATCGGCATAGTGCTAGCATGCTGTGCTGATTTCCTGTATCGAACTTTAGATCAGAGATCGTAGGCTCGTGTGGATGACTCCTAGACGTCGGACATGTGTGAGGCTTATGACATCATCCTCAAGCTTAGATCAGTAAGTTAGAACATCTAACTTGCTCAGGTAATAGATATGATCTATAAACTTCATACCTGCATTTAATGTAGTATAGATCTAGGTTAATTTGATCAGCCTTTTACTTTCTTATTTGATTTTAATTTTTAATTTAATATCATGCCTTGATCATATAATAGATCTAAGATCTAGGTATTTTTATGTTTATTTAAATAAATATTTGATTTATTTAAGTCTTCCGCTGCATGATCTTGAAAAAGTTTCAAGATCTACCTGTAAAACCCTAGATCTGGTTCCTTCAGTTTATCCATGAGCATGTATGCCTATGAGGGGCATGGCCCTCATCCTTCCTCATGTAAATATCTAGGGGTGCATGCCCCTAGAAAATCTCTAGTGGGTGCACACCCCCTCTCCCTTCTTTCCAACAAATGGGTCAACATTTGACCTTTGTCCTATTCCCATCTTATGGGATTTAGGACAAAATCTTTTCAAGTCCCATCCAATAAATTTTAGGCAAGTCCTTATCAAGTTAGAATAAGCTTTGATCAAGCCAGGACTAGGTCTAGTCAGATCAAAAAAAATTCATCTAAAATTTTTGGGAGAGGCTTGTCCAAATTTCATCTCATAAGTTTAGGACAAGCCCTAATCTGGCAAAGACAACCTTTGTCTTGTTCGCATCTTATGGAATTTAGGATAAGCCTTGATTAGGCTAGGACAAGATCTAGTTAGATCAAGACAAATCCTTACAGAGTTTTCGGATGACCTTATCCAAATAGTTTCAAAAATTAGCAGGTATTGTCCCATTTCCATCCGATGGATAAGGACAAGCCTAGATCAGGTTAGGACAATACCTTTCTGACCCGAACAAGTTTCAATCAAACTAGAACAAAGCCATACAAGGCTCTTGGATGAGCCAAATACAATTTGACTCAGTTGAAATAAATCAAAAAGATGATAGAAGGAAAATATTAGATTCAATCGTGTGTCCGCATGATTTTCTTGAACCTAATTGGATCTAATCCAAATTAATCAAACTGGATTAGCTTAAATGATGATATCCAGATCCAAGCCCTTGTTTGTGTGATCCAATTAGATTCAATTCTATAAGGTAATGAGACATGTCATGATCTCCATCATCAACATCATCGAAACATCTTTTGATGGACTAGAACTCTTCTGATTCATCCAATTAGAATTGTTAATCATCAAGATAATTTTAGTTGATCCCAAGATCCACTAGTGACATCTAGCAGTATATGATGGCAATCCATCAAAATTGAAAAGCGAGCCTCTTGGTGTAGCTACCTATGTAATTGGGTTCTTCTATCATAAGCCCCGATGGGATTAGGGTTAAGATGAACTCGTCAAACCCAACACCCATCATATAAATAAATCATTCGATTTGAGTTCGATTTGAAATCTTAATTGAAACTTCTTTCTATTATTTCATACTATCATGGCGTTAGATTTTAGGACTTGATCTCATGATCATCATAGGACCACTCCTCTACCATGGTTGATAGATTCCATCTTGGTGCGATCCAATTTCTATAATGAACATGCTATAGCCAACATACACCTCAAAATTTTGAATGGCTAGGAGACTGAGTTATATAGTATAGTCAAACTATAATATCCTTAAGATGAACTATCGATGCACCTCAGATCAAAGAATCAAACACATGCTGCAACATCGAACTAGTCATCGACGAGAAGGTAGACTCCCTTATGACTGTTCGAGGTGGTCATGCTCAGTGCCCTTGTTCTTAACAAGTACCTGTACTCTCATTCTGGTATCTCCACAGTATAGATTTAAGATAGATCTATTCTAAAAAAATGATTGTATATCGATCTTTTGGATCAATTACCATCCTCATGATGATTCTACAATCGAGAGTAGTTTATGAGTTAATTATGATAACACATGCCTTAAGTTCTCAACTCTTGAGAATATGTGTTATCATAACTATTAAGTCAATGGATGCATCACAGACACTTTATACACAATGTGATAAAATAAATAACTCTTTAATTAATTTTGAATCAAAATTATGAAAATACTCCTAGAAAGTATTTTACAAGTGTCGGCCAATTTGGCTTTTAGGGCATACATCTAACAAACATCCACTTGACCTAATGCCAATTGGTTATAAATCTAAGTCCCATCTTCTCAAGATGGGCTTGGATCTTTTGTGGGCCTAAAGGCTTCATTAGTGGGTCAACTGCATAGTCTATAGAGTCAACTCTCTTAACCTCGATGTGCTCCTTCTTAAGGTAATTGTAGATGAGGTGGAACTATCTTCTTGAAACTCTTCCAACTTATAGTACCATCATTGGATAGGAACAAACTTTTAGATGTCGACTCTCAATCATCTATATCAGACATAAAGTCTGAGTCTGCATAGCCCTAGATCTGGAGTTCACCATGCTGAACCTCTTCAGCACCTCCTCTATGTGAGAGACCCAGCATCCTCTTCAATCTATCCCTATAGACCTTAAGATGCTTGTCCTTGGTCCTTCATAGAAAATTCCTTAGATATTTTGATCGATGTCAGCATGAAAATAACATTCCCAATCAGGAGGATGTCATCTACGTACAATACGAGGAAAATAATAGCACTCCCACTGACCTTCTTGATCACACTTGATTTCTCCTTGTTCTTAATGAAACCAAATAATTTATTACATCAAGTATTTCAACTCCGAGATGCTTACTTAAGTCCATAGATGGATCTTTGTAGCTTGTAGATCTTTGTGATCACCATCACTAGATGTGAAAATAAATGGCTATTCCATATAAATATCTTTCTTAAAATATTCATTTATGAACTCTGTTATCATGTCCATCTACCATATTTTGTAATTAAAATATATTGCAATGGCAAGCAATATGCAGATGGATGGTCATTAATAAGAAAGTATCTTGATACCCTTTCACCACTAGCCTAGCCTTGAGTGTCTTAATATTTCCATCTGCACCTATTTTTCTCTTGAAGATCCATTTATACCCAATAGGTACTATACCTTCAGGTGGATCTACTAAGGTCTAGACTTGGTTCGAGTATATCAAGTCAATTTTTGATTTTATCATCTCTAACCATTTCTCAAAGTTGATATCTGATATCGATATGTCATAGGTTCTGGGATCATCACCATGAATCCCATTTCTTATAAGAAATAGTTGAAAATTATGTGCCAAAGCCAATCGTCAGCCTGTTGACGATTGAGATATTATAATTGATTTATTAATTAAAAATATTTTGGCATCTTTTTTGATTACAAATATATATCTTCTAATGAACTTCATTATTGTGATGAAGTCCTTGGGACTATTTAGTTTCGATAAAGAGAGGATTTATCGATTAGTCCTTAAATTTATTCATGATCAAATGATAGGATGTTAATTAGGACGACAGCGTCTATCGAGCATAGGTCGCTATATGCCATATAGATTGGTTATCCTCTTAACCAAGGAGTGTGGAGATACTGGTATGGCATACATGTGAGATGTATGGGTACATCATCATTGAACGTGATCAACTCTAGAGCATTTTGCTGTCTAGAATATCTCTGATGGGATATAGGTATAAGTATCCCTTAGACCTGAGATCACCTCAGCGACTTACAAGCAACTCACTGTGCTTTGATACCAGACTAACTAAATTTTTAATTCAGCAATGGAAGACTTTTGGGCACAGTCAAGTACTTATGAAATTGAAGTGTGATCAAGATGGAATTAACCACTCCAAGAGTTGGAGAAGAATATATCACTGTATTTCAATATAGCAAAACCTTGGCTAACATAATCTATTAGATGGATTTGATATTTTGAAATACAATGAGGACAACTTGATCAGAGTTGATAGTTGAACTTTGAGGGGTCCTATGAGCATTATGGTCAAGGAGATGAATTATATGAAAACTATATTCACATGGGTTCTAAGGATAGTGTTCTACACCTTTCGACCTATCCAATCGTCGGGTATCATTGCTAGATGGTCACTTCGATTGATATAAAAATTTATTTTTATACTATCGGCTTAGATTTGGACCTATAAGGTCACACACATTAGATTTCACATTTTGATTGGATGGTTGATCAGTGTTTTAGAATCGTTTTAGGGTTAAACGATCAATATGATTAATGTTTAAGCTAGTGTAAGTGTTGCAGGAGGATTGATTAGCAATTTAATTACTAATTGGCTTAATTTAATTAAGTCAGTAGGCTGAGATTAAGTCTAATTAAATATAATTTAATAAGATTTAGTTTGAACTTGATTGGATCAAGTTCAATTGACTTATTAGATAGGTCAAGTGCAAGGAAGAACTAGTCCTAGTCTAACTAGGACTCGGGTCAACCAAATTTTCTAATTTAATTAGAAAATTAAATTAAAATTAAATTAAATTTAATCTAATTTAATTAAATCCTTAAATAGATTAAAAATTTATTTAATTAGATTGGTTTACTCTTATTTTTATTTAGTTAAAAGATCTTGTTTGATCAAGTCAAAATAGGAGTCCTAGTGTGACTGGGACTTCCTATTTCTTATGCCACCTAATCCTCATGCCCCATCCTTTTCTCTTTGTATTTTTATGTGAATAATCTCCATGCCCAAGATTTCTCACACCTCCCTTCTCTCTTTCTTTTTCTCATATGGAAGTTTGTTGGAAGACCAAGTTAAAAGGGGAATTAGTTTTGCTTAAGGATTCTATGAGATAGAATCCTAGTCAACCAAAACTCTTCCCATAACTCTATCGACCCATTCTTCCTTATTTTCTTTGATTTTTATGGTAAACAAGGACCTTTTTGTGCACCCCCATTTGCTGGTCCATGGCATAAAAAAAAGGTGGGGGCGCCCAAGAGTTGGGTGCCCCAACAACTTTCCTTATTTGGTCCTTCCTAGTCTCGATTTTTAACCTAACTTAGACTCTACATATCTCTTTTTTTAAAGAGAATTTTTAGTTTAAATTTTTATGAATTGTATACATTTTAGAGTCATATTTGGTGTAGAGAAATCAAAGAAAAATTCATCTGGATCATGAAGATATTAAAAACATAAATCAAGGAGTCTAGAAAAAGAACAAAGAAGAAGAAGAGGGTCTTCTTCTTGGGTTTTTGTTCCAGATCTCTTCCTCTCTTTTTGTGAGCTTTTGAGAGGTGTCTCAGTATCACAAATTTTTTTCTTTTCTTTTGGTAATTTAGAGTATCCATGTTTTGAAGAAGAAAGCATCGGATCATCTATCGAAGAGAGATCAGCACAGTGCTAGCATACTGTGCTGATTTCTTGCATCAGGATCTCTGTTTGTGTTCGTGGGCTCTTGTGGACTACTCCTAGAGGCCAGACATGTGTGTGGTTTGTGACTTCATCCTCAAACTTGGATCAGCAAGTTAGAACATTTAACTTGCTCAGGTAATAGATCTAATCTATTAACTTCATACCTACATTAGATGTAGTGTAGATCTAGGTTGATTTGATCAACCTTTTCTTTCTTGTTTGATTTTAATTTTTGATTTAGTATCATGATTTGATCATGTAATAAATTCAGGATCTAGGTATTTATATATTTATTTGAATAAATATTTAATTTATTTAAGTCTTTTGCTGCATAATCTTGAAAAAATTTCAAAATCTATCCGTGAAATCCTAGATCTGGTTCCTTCAATTGGTATCAGAGCCTAGGTTCTTGTTACATTATTTTTATGCATGTTTAGATTATTTCTTAAATTAGATTTAATTTATAATTTAATTATTAAATTTAAAATTAAAAAAAAAAATTAGATCTCATAAACTGCCATAAGGTTGTCCTGCTGTAAGGTTTACTCCTTACAGTAAAAAGGTTGTCCTAGTTTATGATGATCTGACTCTAATCATAAATTTATCAGATTTGATCTAATTTTATTTATAATTTATTATATTTAAAATAGTTTTAAATCTAAAAATAAAATATTTTAGATTGCACGGACTGCCATAAGGTTGTCCTACTATAAGGTTTATCCCTTACAGTGAATAAGTTGTCCTAGTATGTGCTGATCTAAAATATTGATCATAAAATTTTAGATTAGATCTAAGAGATTTTATGATCTAATTAAAAATATTTTAATCTAATTTTAATCATCATAAATATGTTAGATTTGATCTAGAAAGATTTATGATTAATTATTATTGAAACTATTTCAATTACATGAACCTGTTAAGATTAGATCTAAAGTAGTTTTATGTTTATTTTACTTACATATTGATTATGAATCCAACATGCAACTAGGTTGATAGAACCATGTTGTAAAAATATTTTACAAACATGAAAATCATTTTTGAAAAGTCGAACTCCAACCCTCAGCCCAAAGCTTAATTGAGAATTAAGAAGTTGATTGATTAGGATCTAGGATTGTGAATTGAAGATCCTAAGACACAAATCATAACACATTAGGTTAAATGGGTTAGTGGAGATTAGGTCCATTAATTGGATTAGACCTAGGGTTAGATTAAAGAATAAACTTAATTAGAGAATTGACTAAATATAATTAATTATTGTCTTAGATTAGGTCAAGGATTTTCTAGATCAATTACAATAGTTGTAGTTGGTCAAGTCTATGTCTTAAACAAGACCCAAGATGGACTTGATTCTTGGCTATGCGATCTAGCATGAACTGTTAGGTTGATCTAATTGAAACTAATTAAACCAGTTGATGTCTAAGGTAAACCAGATCGATGGTTTTTAATTGGCAGCCCGCTTACCTGGCCATTTCTGATGGTATCTAAGGTAAGCTTTGGTAGACCCCCCCATCAATCGAACTTACTTGACCTTTTGGTGAGATTATATTTTGATTGAATCACTTGACTGTTCGAACTGACCCATATCAGCTAGGTAAATCAATGTGACTGATTTAGGTGCTCCTTGACCAGCCTATTAGTGGTCTCCCTTAAGTTGACTTGGTGAAGCCATTGGGATGATCATGACAAGCTGGTTAATCTGACCTACTCACTTTTATAAATAAATTCTCTAAAATTATTAGGTCCCTAAAATGAAATAGTTATATTATAACTGGATCATAGCCTCCCATTAAAGTGGATGATAATAGATCCATCAGTTAGATAATCATTGGAGGCCCAAAGGCTTGGTACTTATCGGTTGATGGAATTATCATTCATTATATGATCTCTTTGATACATCTTTCTAAATGGTGGTCAGGTGGGCCAACCAAAATTGAGCCTGATCATTCATTGGTTAGATGGACTAAGTATGGTCACGTTAATGGTTGGACCTAACTAGACCCTTTTCTGAGAAGGCCAAAGCCAACTGATTAGGGGCTGGGGCAAAATTTAATTACTAAAAATTATTTGGAGAAATAATTGGTTATGAACCTACCCTTAGATGTACATGGGTTGGCCAACCAAAGTTGGGCTCGTGTGCAGTCTATGTGGATTCTAGTATCCACTAAGAAATTAGGATAATTCCTAAAATTGGAGGTAGAGGCTACCAATTCGAATAAAATAGTGGAAGAAATCTTTTGATTAAAGTCCAAATCTTTAGGTTTAATAAATCAATTACTAATTAGATTTTGATTTTTCTTTGTGCAGACATGGCCACTTTCCTATCGCTTCAATCATTATTGGATAATGATAAGTTGGTGGGACCCAACTTTGGTAGCTGGTACCGAAAGTTGAAGATTATCCTAGAGCATGAACGGATCCTCTATGTGCTGATGGATCCTACACCTGAGGAGCCAGCTACCAATGCATGTGTAACAGTTAGAGACACTTATCAGAAGTGGCTCAGTGATCGAACCATGATGCGCTGCATTATGCTGGCTACGATGAGCAACGAGTTTAGTCATAGGTTTGAGACAGCTCAGCCAAATCAAATCCTCCAAGTGTTGGAGGATTCTTTTGGCACACCCGATGATGTTGAGAGGCACAAGACTAGTTGCACCATCTTCAATGCTAGAATGTGGGATGGAGTCTCTATCACTGATCATGTACTGTACATGATCAAGCTGATAGAGCGCTTGAGCAAATTCGGCTTTTTCTTGCATGAACAACTTAGGAAAGATGCAATACTGAACTCGCTACCAAAGTCCTATCTCCCTTTTCTTACTCATTACAAAATGACAAAGCTTGAAGTAAACTACCATGGCTTACTGGGGTTACTTTAGAACTTTGAGAAGGATCACCAGCTCCATAAAGAGTCGATGAACTTAATGGGAGGTTCATCTTCTGGTTCTCAACCCTTTAGTAAAGGAAAGAAGAATAAAAAGAAGAAAACAATGAAGGTGCAAGTTCAGGTTGGGACATCAGTGTAGGGCCAGACCAGGAAGATCAAGCCCGATAAGGGTTAAGCTGAATGCTTCTTCTGCAAGGAATGGGGATACTAGAAGAGCAATTATCCTTAGTATATTGCCTCCCAAAACCCTAACAGGCAGAGAAAGAAGCAGGCTATTGCTGGGCAAAGTATTTATATGATAACTCCTTGTAATTTTTCTATTTATGATATTACTAATTGGGTATTGGATACCGGTAGCCCTTACCATATTTGCAATTCGTTGCAGGGGTTGCAGGTTAGTAGAAGATTCAAGCAAGATGAAAGATTCCTGAATGCTGAAGATGGAAGACCAGTTTCAGATCTAGCTTTAGAAATTTTGAAACTTGTATTTGAATCTAATACCGCTGTTCCTAGTAATTGTCATTTCTATCCTAATATCTTTTAAATATTATTTTTGTAGGCCTTTTGGCCATGAACAATTATAAAATTTCAATAAAGATATGAGTTTGTAATATAATTATGAATGGTGTTACTGCTTTCTGTGGATAATTGAATACTAGTGTATGTATGTTATCACAACCTATTAATAGAGTCTATTCTACTGGCAAGCACCCTAGATTAGATAATGTATCAGATATCTACGTATGGCACTATAGGCTAGGTTATATAAACAAGAACAGGATAAATAGGTTGACTCAAAAGGGAATCCTCGAAGTCAATGATTGTGAATCACTTTCAACCTACGAGTCCTGCCTTCTTGGTAAAATGACCAAGTCACTTTTTACTGAAAAAGGTGAGAGAGCCAATGAGCTCTTAGGTCTAGTACATATTGATGTATGTGGACCAATGAGCACAAGTGCCAGAGGTGGAAATGTCTACTTCATCACTTTCATAGATGATCTATCTAGATATAGATATGTCTATCTGATGAAACATAAGTTGAATTCTTTCAAAATGTTCAAACGATTCCAAAGTGAAGTAGATAAACAAACTGGAAAGAGTATTAAAACTCTTTGGTTTGACTGAGGAGGAGAATACTTTTCTGGTGAGTTTTTTACATATCTAGGAGAGAATAGGATTCTCTCTTAATGGACTTTTCCTGAAACACCACAGCATAATGGTGTGTCTGAAAGGCAGAATTGGACTCTATTAGACATGGTCCAATCCATGATGGAATTTGCCAGCTTGTCGATATCCTTCTAGGGATATGCACTCGAATCGACTTGTTATCTATTAAATAGGATTCCAAGTCTATAGTTAAAATCCCATATGAGATATGGATAGGGCGTAAGCCAGCACTTTCACACCTTAGGGTTTGGGGGTGCCCGGCTTATGTCAAATAGTTAGTTACAAACAAATTTGGACCTAGGTCTGATAAGTGTACATTCATAGGATACCCAAAAGAGATCAAAGGATACTATTTCTACCATACTGATGAACAAAAAGTGTTCGTCAGCCTTAGGGCAACTTTTTTGAGAAAGAAGTTTCTTGGTGAACGAACTGTTGCCTCTAAGGTTGAACTTGATGAAGTTCAATAAGTAAAAAGTCTGACACCGAATGTTGAGCCTAAGTCAGATTTGATTAGATCAGATCTGAAGCCTAGTGAACCAACACCATTAAGGCGATTCGGTAGAGTATCGTGCCATTCGGATAGATACTATGGATTCTTGGTCTAGGATGGTGATCCCATCGAACTCGATGAGAATGATGAGGATCCGATCACTTATATGGATGCGATGCAGAGACCCAACTCTCAAAAATGGCTAGAAGCCATGAGATCCAAAATGGATTCCATGAAGGTCAAATATATATGGGCATTAGTTGACCCACCTAAAAGGGTTAAACCCATTGGGTGTAAATGGATATTCAAAAGAAAAAGAGGCATAGATGGAAAGGTGGAGACTTATAAAGTCCATCTGGTTGCCAAGGGATATCGTCAATGTTATGGTATTGACTATGATGAGACATTCTTTACAGTGGCAATGCTCAAATCCATTCGGATAATGCTTGCAATAGCTATCCACCTGAACTATAAGATCTGGCAGATGGATGTAAAGATGGCTTTCCTAAATGGAGAGCTAACCGAAGAGGTGTATATGATATAACTTGAGGGGTTTACATCTACAGATAGGTCCAAGGTGTGTAGGCTTTAGAGATCTATTTATGGATTAAAACAAGCAACTCAGAGTTGGAACTTGCATTTTGATAAAGTGATCAAAATGCATAGCTTCATTAAGAATGGAGAAGAACCCTGCATTTACAAATGGGCAAATGATCCAGCAATGGTATTTCTTATTTTGTATGTAGATGACATTCTCTTAATTGAGAATGACATCTCCACACTACAAGGAATAAAAGTCTAATTGTCATCATTGTTCTCCATGAAGGACTTGGGTGAATCATCCTACATTCTAGGGATGAAGATCTATAAGGATAGATCTAAAAGGATGATTGATATATCCCAGTCTACGTACATAGAAACTATGCTGAAGAGGTTCAGCATGAAGAATTTCAAAAAAAGCTATCTCTCGATAGGCCAAGAAATTTCTCTCTCTAAGAAAGATTATCCAACAACTCCTGAAGTGAGATAGCGTATGCGTAGAATTCCACATGCTTCGACAGTGGAGTCTATTATGTATGCAATGATATATACGAGATTAGACGTAGCATACTCACTATGAGTAGTGGGTAGATACCAGTCTAATCCTAGAGAAAATCACTGAAAGGTGTTAAAACCATCCTTAAGTATTTAAGAAATACTAAGGATCAATGGTTGGTTTATGGTGAGTTAGATCTGAAGTTTGTGGGGTTTACAGACTCCAGCTTTCAATCTAACCATGATGACAGTAAAAGTGTATCGAGGTATATCTTTACTCTAAATGATGGAGCTATCTGCTGAAAAAGTTTCAAGCAGTATATAGTGGCTGACTCTATTTGCGAAGTAAAGTACATGGCAGCATCAGATGTAGCAAAGAAAGCTGTATGGCTGAGGAAGTTCATCATCGAGCTCGGAGTAGCATCCTTCATTGATGGTCCAGTCCTGCTCTTCTGCGATAGCACTGGCGCCATAGCTCAAGCAAAGAAATCAAAGGCACACCAATGGACAAAGCACATTCTGTGATGCTTCCATTTGGTCCATGAGATCGTGGATTATGGTGACGTCGACCTTCAAAAGATCGACAAAAAGAAGAACCTAGCCGATCCCTTCACTAAAGCCTTGGCAATCAAGGAGTTCGACAATCATAAGTCAAAGATGAGTATTAGATACTATGCCGAGTGGCTTTAGGATAAGTGAGAGTTGTTGAAAATTATGTCCTAAAGCCAATCGTCAGCCTATTTACGATTGAGATATTATAATTAATTTATTAATTAAAAATATTTTAGCATCTTTTTTTATCACAAATTTACATCTTCTAATGAACTTCATTATTGTGTTGAAGTTCTTAGGACTATTTAGTTTTGATAAAGAGAAGATTTATCGATTAGTCTTTAAATTTGTTTATGACCAAATGATAGGCTATTAATTAGGACGATAGCATCTATTAAGCATAGATCGTTATATGCCATATAGGTTGGTTGTCCTCTTAATCAAGGAGTATGGAAACACTGATATGACATATAGGTGAGATGTATGGGTACATCATCATTGAACGTGATCAACTTCAGAGCATTCTGCTGTCGAGAATGTCTCTGATAGGATATAGGTATAAGTATCCCTTAGACCTGAGATTATCTTAGTGACTTGCAAGCAACTCACTATGCTTTGGCACCAGACTAACTGAAGTTTTAATTCAGCAATGGAATGCTTTTGGGTATAGTCAAGTACTTGCAAAGTTGGAGTGTGATCAAGATGGAATTGACCACTCCAAGAGTTGGAGAAGAATGTATTACTGTATTTCAATATAGCAAAACCTTGGCCAGGGTAATCCATTAGATGGATTTGATATTTTAAAATACAATATGAACAACCTAATCAGAGTTGACAGTTGAACTCTGAGATGTCCTACAAGCATTATGGTCAAGGGGATGTATTATATGGAAACTATATTCGCATGGGTTCTAAGGATGGTGTTCTGTACCTTTCGACCTATCCGACCATCGGATATCATTGCTAGATGGTCACTTTGATTGATACAAAAATTTATTTTTATACTACTAGCTTAGGTTTGGACCTATGAGATCACACACATTAGAGTTCACATTCTAATCAGATGGTTGATCAGTGATTTAGAATCACTTTAGGGTTAAACGATCAATACGATTAATGTTTGACCTAGTGCAAGTGTTGCAGGAGGATCGATTAGCAATTTGATTGCTAATTAGATTAATTTGATTAGGCCAGTTGGCTGAGATTAAGTCTAATTAAATATGATTTAATTAGATTTGGTTTGGGCTTGATTGGATCAAGTCCAGTTGGCTTATTGGATAAGTCAAATGCATGGAAGAACTAGTTCTAGTCTAACTAGGACTCGGGTCAACCTAATTTTTTAATTTGATTAAAAAATTAAATTAAAATTAAATCTAATTTAATCTAATTTTATTAAGTTCTTAAATGAGTTTGGGGCCTTTTTAGTTGGGTTGGTTTACTCTTATTTTTATTTGGTTAAAAGACCTTGTTTGACCAAGTCAAGGATTAAACTAATCCTCACACCCCACCCTTTTCTCTTTGTATTTTTACGTGAATAATCTGCATACCCAAGGTTTCTCATGCCTCCTTTCTCTATTTTTTTTTCTCAGATGGAAGTTTGTTGGAAGACCAAGTCAAAAGGGGAATTAGTTTTGCTTAAGGATTCTATGAGATAGAATCTTTGTCAACCAAAACTCTTTCCATAAGTGTGCCAACCCATTCTTCCTTATTTTCTTTGATTTTTATGGTAAAAGAGGACCTTTTTGTGCACCCCCCTTTGCTGGTCCATGGCAGAGAAAAAAGGTGGGGGCGCCCAAGAGTTGGACGCCCCAACAACTTCCCTTATTTGGTCCTTCCTAGTCTAGGTTTTTGACCTAACTTGGACTCTATATATCTCTTTATTTAAAGAGAATTTTTGATTGAAATTTTTGTGGATTATAGAAACTTGAGAGGCATCTTTGGTGTAGAAGAATAAGAGAAAAATTTATCTAGGTCATGGAGATATTGAAAACACAAATCAAGATGTCTAGAAGAAGAACGAAGAAGAAGAAGAGGGTCTTCTTCTAGGGTTTTTGTTCCAGATCTTTTCCTCCCTTTTTGTGAGATTTTGAGAGGTGTCTCAGTATCATAAATCTTTCTCTTTTCTTTTGGTATTTTGGAGTGTCCAAGTTTTGAAGAAGGAAGCATCAGATCATCCTTCGAAGAGAGATCAATACAGTGCTAGCGTACTATGCTGATTTCATGCATCGGGATCTCTATTCGTGTTCTTGGGCTTGTGTGGACTACTCCTAGAGGCCGGACACATGTACAACTCATGACTTCATCCTCAAGCTTAGATCAGTAAGTTAGAATATCTAACTTGCTCAAGTAATAGATCTGATCTATTAATTTCATACCTGCATTTGATGTAGTATAGTTCTAGGTTGATTTTTTCAACCTTTTTTTTCTTGTTTGATTTTAATTTTTAATTTAATATTATGCTTTGATCATGTAATAGACCTAAGATCTAGATGTTTACATATTTATTTAAATAAATATTTAATTTATTTAATTCTTTCGCTGCATGATCTTGAAAAGTTTCAAGATCTACCCATGAAACCCTAGATCATGTTCCTTCAGGAACATTTTCTCTACATCCTTTGGAATAGCACCTAAGTACCTTTAGGAGGATGGAAAATCCTATTTGACCTATAAGGTGGAGGCGGTAGTGAGCTGTGGATTAGCTCAGACTAACTAGGTTCCTTAGGTTCCTTGGCTTTTTGCTTTTTGGAGATTTTCTCCTCGAGCCAAATCTATCTTCCAATGCCACCATCTTGAACAAACTATTTTTCAAAAACAATGATGTATCAACTCACAATCACATTGTGGTCTTCTAAAAGATTGAAGTAATATCCTAATAACTCTTTAGAATATCCAATAAATCAAGCTCTAAGGGACCAAGATTATAACTTGTCCATTATCGGACAACCCCAATTCTGAGATGACTCAGACTTAGCTTCTTACCATGTCATATCTCATATGCAGTGGCAAGAATAGTTTTAGATGGAGCCCTATTTAGTAAATAAATGCTGTCATTAAACTATGTCCCTAAAGAAACTCAAGAAGGTCTATAAAACTCATCATGGATCTGACCATATCTAATAGGGTCTGATTTCTCCATTCTGAAATCTCATTGAGTTGAAGCATTATAGGTGGAGTCCACAGTGAGACTATACTATTATTTTTGAGATAGTCCAAAAATTTTCTACTAAGTTATTCACCTCCTTGATCTGATTGAAGAACCTTAATAGGCTTTCTGATTTGCTTTTCTACTTTGTATCTAAATTTTTTGAACTTTTCAAAGCTTTTGACTTATGTCGCATAGGTACATATATCTGTACCGAGATAGGTCGATAAAGATAATGAAGTAGATATAATTGCCTCTGATCAACACATCGAATGGACCACACACATCTATATGTACTAGGGCAAGTAGGTCTATAGCCCTTTCCCATATCCTACAAAAGGGAGCTTGGTTATTTTGCCTTGAAGGCATAATTCATAAATCAGATATGACTCAAAAGTCAATGGACCCATTAGTCCAGATTTCTCTAATTTGTTAAACTTATCTCGAGCTATATGACCTAGCTTAAGGTGCCATAGATACCTTTTATTAATATATCTCTAGACTGTTTTGGTCCTCCTTCCTTCTTGTTCTTTTGGCTAGCCAAGCATACAGGGTAGTTTCATTTTCAATGACCATCGAAATTCCAGTGGAAACACTTTTTCTTTTCCATAGTCTTCTTCTTCAGCTCGCCCTTCTTTTTCACTTCTATTTTCTGCTTCTTCGCAGACTTCTTCTTTCCAATAGATTTTCTCTTTGAAGAAGTCTGCTCCACAACCAAAACTGAGCTCCTTGAACTCTTCAAAGTTTGCTCAACAGTAACCAGTATATTCTTTAACTCAAAAAAGGTGCACTGGAGCTCATTCATATGAAAGTTTATAATGAATTGCCCAAACGAATCACTCAAGGATTGCACGATCACATCAATCTGCAAATCCTTGTCCATCAAGACATCAAGCTTCTCAAGCTCTTCTAGGTCCTTGATTATCAGCAAGCAATGATCTTGGACTGACTACCCATTATGCGTCTGCACCTTAAATAGTCTTCTGAAGACTTGATAACGTGCTGTGCAACTCTGATCAGCAAACAACTCTTGTAGGTGAGCCAACATTTGATGAGCAGTCCTAATATCTTCATGTTGGTACTCCAACTCATCTGATATTGAGCCCAACATATAGCACCAAGCTTTGTTATTATCATCCGACCATTTTTCATGAGATGCTCTCTGATCCACGATCAAACATGCTGGTAAAGTGGGGTTGGTCCTGGTCCAATACATAGGTCAGCTTTTTTAAACCCAAAATAATTTTGAAGTTTCTTAGCCAATCCTTATAATTTAGGTCTGATCAACTTGTGGGTATCTAGGATTCGGGCTAGGAGTTTTGACATAGAAATTTTCCTGTAGAGAGTCAAAATTTTTAGTTAGACTTATAATTTGACTTGACCAATTTATTTAAAAATTTTATTTTTAAATATATTAGGCTTCCATTATTTTTTTGGATCCCTATACTCCCTAGATAGAGACGCAAAATCTCCATGATCAATGATTTCTAGTGGATGGTGTGGTCCCACCAACTGGCTCACCACCATATCTAATAGTTGTTGATGATGGGTCAATCGATGACTAGACAACTCTTGTCCAATGTTTCTCTAAACATGATGCACCCAAACCTGGTCTCTAATTTATGAAGCTCATTGATAAACATCATAAATTCACCAATAAAAGTATTAATTTATCAATTAATTAATATTAATTTTTAATAATTAATAATTAATTTATATATAATTTTTGAGAAATTCATATTTTTATTAATTAAAAAATTAATTAAAAAATAATAAAAATTAATAAAAATTAAAAAATAAAATTTTATTATCAATAGAAAGAGCGCATTTTTCTGATCACAACAAAATAAATTTCAAGTAAAACGGAGCTAAAATGAAAAAGATATGAATTTTTTAAAAAATATAAAAAAATAAAAAAGAAAATGGCTCAGCCGGCTCCGCAAGCCGAGCCACCAAGCCAAGCCGAGCCATCAAGCCGACTCAGCCGTTGAAGCCATCAGCCGGTTCACGATCCGGCGTGGACCGCCAGCTCAGCAATTCCGGCGAATCAGAGATTGCCACGTGGTGGACCTAAGACCCTTAAGGGTCTACAGAAATTTATCGCGGCTCAAAGGTACAGTACTGTCGTCCGTCCGACAACAGCGGCGCTGATTGGGTTGCGTGTCGGTGTGCGTGCGGCCTGGCGCCGTACAGCTGCAGGACAGTTATTGCGCGATCGGATCGGACGGATGTGGTTGTTTTGCGGTCAGGATCGACGGCTGTGGTTGCTTCCGAATTTTATCAGATACAAACATCACGCGGATCACCATCGATGGCAGCGCTCGATCCAGGCGATGATCCGACGGTCCAGAACGCTGCCGACGGCGATCAAGACTCCCGAGCGCGATTTGCGGCCAGATTTCCTCGATCAAGCGCGATCCAAGGCCAGAATTTAATCCGACCCGATCTGAGCTTATCTGCATCCGATTTTGATGATTTTTGGACCATTGGATTCCTATTGAACGGCTGGATTTTATCAGATTTTTATCAGAGTCTATCTGAGCTGTTTTGATTCAAATTTCATCAAATTTTGTTTGTATTTTGATGATTACAAAGGCATTAGTCCCATATGCCTTTAGAAAAAATATCCAGCCCTCCTAACTCTATAAAAAGGACCCCAGGCCATCAAGAAATCTATATCTCCGATCAAGGTGAAGCTTTGGTACAGGGCAAAGCCAGGCTATGGGTAAAAGCTGCTTCGAAGCAACGGGTGCCGAGAAGAAGAGCCGAGCTTCTACACCATCTTTCTGCAATGCCGATCCAAGATCAGAGATCAGGCTATTTTTTTTTTTAAATTTATGTATTTAAATTCTAAAATTTAAATTAATAAAATTTTATTTTTGCATTTTAATTTCTTCTTTAATTTTATTGTAATTTAATTTCTGCATTTTAATTATTACTTTTTATTTTATTGCAAGTAGATGCTAAGATCTAACTAATAGATCTTAGTACCAAATTTAAATTTTTGTATCTTTTAATTTTTGCTTTTAATTTTCCGACTTCACTTTTGATTCTGAAAACTCAAATCCTTTTCTTCTTTTCTTTTCAAAAATCAAAGATTTCAAATCTAAAATACTACCTTCCCTGTGGATTCGACCCGACACACTGCTATCTACGCAATTTTAATGATTTTAAGAAGTCGGATTAAACCGATAAACACGATGTCTTAACGACAACATCGCGTACCTATCAAGTTTTTGGGGCTCCGCAAGCCGAGCCACCAAGCCAAGCCGAGCCATCAAGCCGACTCAGCCGTTGAAGCCATCAGCCGGTTCATGATCCAGGCATGGACCGCCAGCTCAAAATTCCGACGAATCAGAGATTGCCACGTGGGTGACCTAGACCCCCTTAAGGGTCTACAGAGTAATTTATAATAGCTCACAAGGTAATTCAGTCTTTTCGTCGAAACAGCGAACGCTGATTGGTTGCGGTGTGCGGTGCGGCCGGTCCACAGCAGTCCATGGGAACAGTTATTGCGCGATCGACGGATGTGGTTGTTTGCGGTCAGGATGGACGGCTGTGGTCTGCTTCCGAATTTTATTCAATACAAACATCACGCGGATCACCATCGGACGGCAGCGCTCGATCCATGGGATGATCCAATGGTCCAGAATGCTGCGGCGGCGATCAAAAGACTCCCGAAGCACGATTTTGCGGCCAGATTTCCTCGATCAAGCGCGATCCAACGGCCAAAATTTAATCCGACCCGATCTGAGCTTATCTGCATCCGATTTGATGATTTTTTGGACCATTGGATTCCTATTGAAACGACTGAATTTTATCAGATTATCAAGTCGTATCTGAGCTGTTTTTGATTCAAATTTCATCCAAATTTGTTTGTATTTTGATGATTACAAAGGCATTAGTCCATTTGCCTTTAGTAAAAAATATCCAGCCCTCCTAACTCTATAATAAAGGACCCCAGGCCATCAATCTATATCTCCGATCAAGTGAAGCTTTGGTACAGGGCAAAGCCAGGCATGGTTATGTATTGGTTCGGGTGGCGGTGCTGTGTCTTTGGTTGCTTGGTAATTGTCGTTTGTTGTGTTGGTTTGTAGGGGTGGGGTTGTGTCGTTGTGTTGGGTTTTGTGTGGTGTGCGTTGCTGTTTTGGGTTTGTTTGTGTTTGGGTGCGGCTAGTGTTTGCGTTTTGTTGTGGTGGTTGGCTGGTTTTGTGGGGTTTCGTAAGCCTGAAATGGGTGCCGAGAAGAGAGCCGAGCTTCTACAGCCCATCTTTCTGCAATGTGCCCGATCCAATTCGGACCAGAGATCAGGCTATTTTTTTTTTTTAATTTAAGTATTTTAATTCTAAATATTTTAATTATAAAAATTTTATTTTTGCACTTTAATTTCTTGCTTTTAATTTTTTGAATTGGTAATTTTTTTCTGTTGTTTTATTATTACTTTTTAATTTTCTTGCAAGTAGATTAATGCTAAGACATCTAACTAATAGATCTTAGTAACCAAATGTTGATAATTTTTGTATCTTTTAAATTTTTTGCTTTTTAATTTGTGCCGACTTCAGTTTTGATTCTGAAAAACGTCAAATCCTTTTCTTTCTTTCTTTTCAACAAATCAAAGAATTTCAATACTAAATGATACTACTTGTGGTTGTGATTCGACTACCGACTCACTGCTCGTGCGAATTTATGATTTGAAGTTTTAAGTTATTATCGGATTAAGTGACTGAGTTTAAACGAGATGTAGAGAGGTTCTGACGACATCACATGGCTCGTGTCTCTGATCATCATGGTGTTTGTTGTTGGCTGCGGTTGGGTGGACGTGGTGTGGTTCGGGAATGGCACGGATATTAAATTTTTGATCTCTTTGGATTTTGTTTTTATAAATATAATTAATTAGATTTTGGTTAAAAAATTTTTATTTTCGTTGCATTCTTTTTTTGATTTGAGTTTTGCAGGAAAAGAAAAAAAGAGAACAGATATAAGAACAGAAGGTCTTTGTTGTGTGGCTGCCGTGGTGTTGAGATCATGGTGTTGTCTGCAATCTTGGCTTATTGGTTCCGTCTGTTGTCCTTTGTTTTATTTAGTGTTATGTCTAGTTTGGTATGTTAATCTTTTAAATTTTAAGTTTAAAAAAGTCATCTATTTTATATACCACTAGATGTAAGCCTCTAATGAAAGATTTAGATATCTGTTCTCAGATTGTTTTGTTGAGCCCATGATCATATTTAGTTTTATTTTTTATTTTATTTTTTTTGGCTGATTGCCTGGATGGTAAGTGGTAAGGCCTTTTATGAATATACAAGTTAGTGTTACTTATGCATCTAGTTTAACAGTTGCATAGAGACCCTTTGATGTGAATTTTTTTTCTTTTTGCATATCATCATTAAATCAAAAATTAAGGGCACATCTAATTTAAAAACTGAGAGTGAAGGTGGGGTGATTTGATCACCCTTTTCTTAGCCCAACAACACAATCCAACATCTCTGTCGAGCAGGTTTAGGACCTAGGCCAGCTCGTAACTTTAAAATCAATTGAGCAGCAATCAACCTAGGAACTGGCGAGCTCAATAGGAAGTAAGAATGGGTCTCAAGAGTTTGAACCTGGTGTTTAGTGTGAGTAGTCAAGTTGGTGACTGATTGCAAAAAGGTGGGTGTCAGGGATGATTGGGCCGAAGGAAGGGTGGGTTTCTAATTAGTTGGTCCGTTCGCTTACCTGGCCAAACCATACATTGGTGGTCCCTAAGGCAAGCCAACGCCGGGGACTCCCACCAAACACTTAACACTTCCTTGCCGTTGATTGTCTAACTCCTACACTTGGAGGGTGTTGAAGGTGACCTTGGCAGTTTAGGAGTATTCAGAACTAGGGATAGACCTTAGTCAGGATTGATTGAACAACTTGAATTACTAACTCAACATTTTAGATCTAACTTAAAACTCGAATTCTTCTCTTTCTTCTTAGTTTCTAGACCTCCTTAGGAACCTCTTCTTTAGGATCTTTCTTTCTTTTTTCTCTTAACTCCTGCTAAAACTAAGAATAAAAATGAAAAATAAAATAAAAATGTAAACTAACTAAAGAATTTAAATAATTAAATTAAATTAAATTAATAAATAAAATAATTAAAAAAAATTAATTTTTAATATAATAAAATAATAATAATAATAATAAAATAAAAAAAAAAAATTCTAAAAATTTTTTTAAACCATACATTAGGGTTACACTAATACATGCATGGTAGGAAATCGCTTTTTCTGATTTAGTTGAACTTAATTGAATGGTTGATTCACATTAAACATAATAATCAAATGGCTAATATAAATCTAATAGTCCAAAAATTAGATAAAGTTGACCTTCTTGATCAGAAAATAGATCAACTCCTAACCCTAGGTCAACAATCTTCTAATTATCAGGAGAATTATTCAATCTGTGCTAGTCCAACCCATCATGTAAGTGAATATCCTATGACTGCACAGTTTCCATATTTTATCCAAGAACAAGTTCAAGCTACTCAAGGATACTCCAAATTGATTAATGACCCATTTTCAAATTCATATAATTCAGATTGGAGTAACTTTAATTTTTCTTGGACATCCCAACAGACTCAGGCTCAGACCCAAATTTCACTTGAGCAAAATTATCAAAATTATGCCTATAATAATGGTCAGCCTAGTCAGTTTAACCAGCCATCATATTATAATCAGCCTTCATACCCACCTCCTCAACAGACCAATCTAGCTGATGATAGATTTAACCAACTTCAACAATTAATTCTAACTCAACAGCAATCTATCGCCAGACTAGAAGCTCAAATAGGATAATTAGTTGAGTCTAACATGAGGAGAGAACTAGATCAACTACCGAACCTACCAATTTCAAATAACCCACCTAATGACCACCAACCACCTGGATTAAATTATCAATCTAATGTTTCATCTAAGAATCTCCAATTTGAGAATACCAAAGTAATTCCTGAACTTAAAAGCTATAGGATTCTTATGGACCCATACCAAGACCAGGTGAGAGAGGCTAGTACTGATGCTAGCCAAAATGAAAAATTTAGAGGAACTGGTTAGTACTGAGACTAACCACATAGAAGAACCCAAGCCAGGAATTAGTACTGATGCTAGTTCCAGTTTAAATGAGATAGAAATAAGGGAAAAGAGAATAGATGATTTACCCGAGACTTATAAACCTAATGTCCTATTCCCTTCAACCCTAGAAGCTGGTTCTTCTTATAAAAATCAAAAGGCATGTAATGAAATGTCAATGGAGTTGTTTAAGCAGGATCACATTAATTTACCTCCAGAATTAAAACCGCCTTTAGTCACCATTCCAGCACCCATTGAATCAAACTTAACTCCTAAAACTCCATTCATGAGCATTTTAGAAGAACAAATAGGAGTAATTCTTAATAAACATGGGTCTGAGAATGGAATCATAAAATATATCCCAAAAATTAACAGTGAATATATCAATAATGGGATTAAAAATCAACATCAACTTTCTGAGATTGGCAATCCAAAACCATTGGAATTTGTCAATCCAATATTCGACACAGGATAGTGAGCTACATTGTGTCTGGCTGAAGACGGTAAACTTAGCGCTTGTTGGGAGGCAACCCAATATTTAGTTTTTATCTAATTTATCTTATTTTCTTTTTAGGATAATTTGAATAAGTTGGAGGGAGAGCTCAAATTTGTAAAGGCATGTGCTGGACCAAAAAAAAAAATAAAAAAAAATAAATAAATAAATAAAAATATATATATACTGAGTTAGGTGTATTCTTCCATGTTCTTTATTACATCCTTTATTTTTTCTTCTCCATTGAGGACAATGTCGATTAAGTTGGGGGGAGGAAAAAATAAAAATTTTAAAATTTTAAGTCCTCGAAAAAGTTAGTATTTAGTATTTAGATACTTGATTATGCTTAAGAATCGAATAAAACTAAGCATTTTTAAAAAGAAAATTGATACACAGATCAGAGAATCTATGAGATATTGAGGAATCAAGTATTAAGAAAATTCAATAAAGAGTTAAGTCCAGAACATAAAAATTTTTTTTCTTGGAGCATTTCTAATTATTTTTACTAGCATCAAAGAAAAGTCTACTTTTTATAGGCTTGTGTAGGGTAACTATACGTTTCTTCATATAAAAATTTATTTTAATAAAATAGTTTCCAAGTACTTCTCACTGAGTAACCGGGCCTCTTTGCCTAAGCAAGCATTGAGTTTCGCGTCAAAAGGTGGGAAGGGCAAAGAAGCTCGTTGTAAAGCTAGTCTTAACTCGTAGCCTATTTGATTCGAGCTAGTAAGCCCGAGGGGTATTCTATACCTAGTGCCCTAAAGCCAACTGGTTTGGGAGTCATTGGCCCAAGACTCGCTACATGGATCAAATAGAAAGCTTAAGGAGTTAAGACACTCAATAGTGGTACAACGTTAAAAAAAAAAAAAAAAAAAAAAAAAAAAAAAGAAACATTGGTTTCCCACCGAAGTAACCGGGTCCCGTTGCCTAAGTAAGCAATGATATTCGCGTCAAAAAGTGGGCAATGTGAAAATAAAAATTAATAAATGAAGGATGGAAGTAGCAATACACCTGCCTATATGAAAGTTTAGACAAATCAGAGATAAAAGTGGAATAATTTAGAAAAAGTTCTGAAAAATTTAATGTTCTTTACTTAATTTTTCTATTGATAAGTATTAATACCCCAATGATATATCTCATTTAAGCTCTACTGAATATCAATGGCCATTTTGAAAATTGCTTAGGTAAAATTCGAAACTCTAAAGTTAAAAGGTATTTAAAACTAAATTCTTTCTTTACTCGAGGACGAGCAAAGCTTAAGTTGGGGGGTGTGATAAGCATCATAAATTCACCAATAAAAGTATTAATTTATTAATTAATTTATATTAATTTTTAATAATTAATAATCAATTTATATATAATTTTTAAAAAATTCATATTTTTATTAATTAAAAAATTAATTAAAAAATAATAAAAATTAATAAAAATTAAAAAATAAAATTTTATTATCAATAGAAAGAGCTCATTTTTTTGATCACAACGAAATAAATTTCAAGTAAAACGGAGCTAAAATGAAAAAGATATGAATTTTTAAAAATATAAAATAAATAAAAATTAAATAAAAAAAGAAAACGGCTCAGCCGGCTCCGCAAGCCGAGCCACCAAGCCAAGCCGAGCCATCAAGCCGACTCAGCCGTTGAAGCCATCAGCCGGTCCACGATCCAGGCGTGGACCGCCAGCTCAGCAAATTCCGGCGAATCAGAGATTGCCACGTGGTGGACCTAGACCCCTTAAGGGTCTACAGAAATTTATCGCGGCTCACAAGGGTAATTCAGTCTTTTCGTCCGACAACAGCGGCGCTGATTGGTTGCGGTGTGCGGTGCGGCCGGTCCACGCGGTCCATGGGAACAGTTATTGCGCGATCGGACGGATGTGGTTGTTTGCGGTCAGGATCGGACGGCTGTGGTTGCTTCCGAATTTTATTCAGATACAAACATCACGCGGATCACCATCGGATGGCAGCGCTCGATCCAGGCGATGATCCGACGGTCCAGAACACTGCCGGCGGCGATCAAGACTCCCGAAGCGCGATTTGCGGCCAGATTTCCTCGATCAAGCGCGATCCAACGGCCAGAATTTAATCCGACCCGATCTGAGCTTATCTGCATCCGATTTTGATGATTTTTGGACCGTTGGATTCCTATTGAATGGCTGGATTTTATCAGATTTATCAGAGTCATATCTGAGCTATTTTGATTCAAATTTCATCCGAATTTATTTGTATTTTGATGATTACAAAGGCATTAGTCCCATATTGCCTTTAGAAAAAATATCCAGCCCTCCTAGCTCTATAAAAAGGACCCCAGGCCATCAGAAATCTATATCTCCGATCAAGGTGAAGCTTTGGTATAGGGCGAAGCCAGGCTATGGGTTAAAGGCTGCTTCGAAGCAACGGGTGCCGAGAAGAAGAGCCGAGCTTCTACACCATCTTTCTGCCAATGCCGATCCAAGATCAGAGATCAGGCTATTTTATTTTTTTTAAATTTATGTATTTAAATTCTAAAATTTTAATTAATAAAAATTTTATTTTTGCATTTTAATTTCTTGCTTTTAATTTTTATTGTAATTTAATTTCTGCATTTTAATTATTACTTTTTATTTTATTGCAAGTAGATGCTAAGATCTAACTAATAGATCTTAGTACCAAATTTAAATTTTTGTATCTTTTAATTTTTGCTTTTAATTTTCCGACTTCACTTTTGATTCTGAAAACTCAAATCCTTTTCTTCTTTTCTTTTCAAAAATCAAAGATTTCAAATCTAAAATACTACCTTCCCTGTGGATTCGACCCGACTCACTGCTATCTACGCAATTTTAATGATTTTAAGAAGTCGGATTAAACTGATAAACACGATGTCTTAACGACAACATCGCGTACCTATCACTCATCGTGTTCGAAATATTGCTCTACTCCTTAGTTAAGTTAAACCCACCATTTGCATGAATTGGATTTCTGATTGGATTCCTCACCATATTCAAAATATTGAGTCCAACCCATCCTCCAACCTATAGCATCTAATGCCTAATAGATATGGTTGCATCTTTTCGGTGCAACTAAACTACTGTAACCAACTAAGAACAATCAACCTCAGGAAGGGCCTGTATATCTACAATGGTGGAAGACCTAGGACTTAATATTTTCTTAGAAAGATTTGATTTGATCTCTTAAATTCAACTAGTCATAATATTTATGACTAATCTAGTGGCATGGATTAGCTCAAATCAATAGCCACCTCAAACCAGAACCATGTCGACTCAATCGGCCAAGTAAGTAAGATCAGTGGGAGGAATATGCCATTAACTCACCATGAATGCATTAGATCGAGTAGCTTCTAATTAAAGACCATTGATCGTATCTGCCATCTTACCTTAGATATCGACTTGTCTAACCAGAACCGATCGAGTTAGCTTATAATCCAAGCTCGAACATCGGAGACAAATTAGATCTTAACTTGATCGACCATATGAGACTGTGAGTCGACCTTGACCAAGACATACAACTATTAGACCGGTCAATTCTAAGCACTACATTTTAAATGTAATATTTAAAAATAAAATTTTAAATAATCTTATTATAAAAATTTTTAATCTAGACTACTCATGACATAGATCCATGGAGCTAGTCTAGACATGCATTGCATATGTCATACAAATGAAATTTTAAATGCATCTCATGCTTTCAGATCTAATTATATCACATATAATATCTAAAATTTAACTAATAAAATCATATGATCTATAAAAAATTAAATAAATATTTCATAAAATTTCTGATCTAGACTATGATATTAAATTATTAATCTAGTCTAGACATGCGTTGCCTATATAATGTACATCAAAATTTAAAATAGACCTTATATTTTAGATCTGATTATATATAATATAAAATCTAAAACTTAAATAATCAAATCATAAAAATTAGATCTAATCTAAAATATATTTGAAATTATCATGATATAGAACTACATATCTGGACAACAACATGCATTGTATATATTAAATATATAATTTTAAAACATGCAATTTTTTATTTTAGATATTATTACATCTTATGTAATATCTAAAAATTAAAAAAATAGACCATAAAAAATAAATTTTAGATCAATCTAAAGATATATCTGGAAGCAGCAACCTAGCTTTGGTACCAATTGAAGAAAAAATTGGATTTTCCTGCTGCAGGATGCATATGATCGGATTAGATTTATAGCAAAATAATTTAATATTTTTTTCATGATATGATTGGATCTGAGAATTTTTTGATCTAATTAGATTGATCTAAAATTTAAAAATAAAAATAAAAATAAAATAATGATATTTGATATCACTTGATCGAGTAAACTGTATACTCATTGAGATGATCTGACGACTGATCCGAGGTTTTGATTGGGCCATGCATGTATTCAGTCTCTACCAGTATCTACTCAAGTCAGGTCTAAAAGTCTCCTTCTTCTAGATTTGATCTCCAAAGATCAGATCTAGTGTCTTTCTATAGAGCCTTCAAATCAAACTCCAAAGGCTGCGCGTTCGTCTCATGAAGAACACTATCATCTCTCACTAATCTTCACGCCAACGGGACTTGATCTTTGCTCACAGATTTTGCACAACTCTTGGGCATGGAGAAGAGGGAGAGGATCAGATGAGGAAGGTATGGAGTAGGAGATTTTGGTAGGGCTTCATCGTAGAATAATTTTCATGCACAAACAGTTTGCATAGGGTTTTATTTATAGACCTAGTATAGAGTCCCTTCGCATATAACTTTGAATAGGTTAAAGTTAACATGCAGGACTCTTCCATGAAGCCCACGCAATCTACATTCTCCTCTAAATTTTGTCATAGAAAATCCAAGGAAAAAATATGCCAAACTACATAGGATAAGGAGAAGGTGGTGCAGATAACATCTCTCCTAAAAGTTTAAACAATTCAAACTTTTAACCCATTCAAACTTTGTTTGAATGGGGCACCTCCAACTTTATCCATAAGAATGCATGCCTATGAGGGGCATGGCCCTCACCCTTCCTCATGTAAACATTTATGGTGCGTGCCCCTAGAAAATCTCCATGGGGCACACGCCCCCTCTCCCTTCTTTCCTGCAAACCGAGTCAACATTTGACCCTTGTCCTGTTCCCATCTTATGGGATTTAGGATAAAACCTTTTCAAGTCCCATCTAATAGATTTTAGTCAAGTTCTTATCAAGTTAGAATAAGCCTTGATCTAGCCAAGACTTGGTCCTGTTAAATCAAGAAAAATACATCTAGAATTTCTAGGAGAGGCTTGTCTAAATTTTATATCATGAGTTTAGAACAAGCCCTAATCTAGTAAAGACAACCTTTGTCTTGTTCCCATCTTATGGGATTTAGGACAAGCCTTGATCAGGCCAGGACAAGGTCTAGTCAAATCAAGACAAATCCTTATAGAGTTTCTAGATGAGCCTTGTCCAATGAGTTCCAGAAATTAGCAGATCTTGTCATATTTCCATCCGATGGATTAGAACAAGCCTAGATCAGGTTAGGATAATACTTTTCTGATCTAGACAAGTTTCAGTCAGACTAGAATAGAGCCATACAAGGCTCTGGGATGAGCCAAATTTAATTTGGCTTAGTTGAGATGAGCCAAAAAGATGATGGAAAGAGAATATTAGGTTCAATCGTATACCAGCATGATTTTTTTGAACCTAATTGGATCTAGTCCAAATCAATCGAACTAGGTTAGCCCAATTGATGACATCTAGATCCAAATTTTTGTTTGTATGATCTAGTTAGGTTCAGTTCTTTATGATAATGGGATATGTCGTGATCTCCATCATCGACATCAATGAAATACTTGTCGATGGACCAGAACTCTTTCGAATCACCCAATTAGAATTATCGATCATCAAGATAATTCTAATTGATCCCAAAATCTACTTATGACACCTAGTAGTATATGGTGGCAATCTATCAGAATCTAAAAGTAAATCTCTTGGTGCAGCTACCTGTGTGATTGCGTTCTTCCATCATAAGTCTCGATGGGATTAGGGTTAAGGTGAACTCGTCAAATCCAACACCCATCATATGAATGAATCATTTGATTTGAGTCCGATGTGAAATTCTAATAGAAACTTCTTTCTATTATTTCACACGATCATTGCCATGAATTTTAGGACTTGATCTCTTGATCATCATAGGACCATTCCTGCTCTACCAAGGTTGATAGATTCAATCTTGGTGCGATCCAATATCTATAATAAACATGCTATAGCCAACATACACCTCTAGATTTGGAATGGCTAGGAGATCGAGTTATGGTATAGTCAAACTATAACACCCTCAAGGTGAACTACCGATGCACCTCAGGTCAAAGAACCAGACACATGCTGTAGCATCGAACTAGTCATCGACGAGAAGGTAGACTTCCTTATGACTGTTCGAGGAGGTCACACTCAGTGCCTTTGTTCTCAACAAATATCTGTACTCTTGCTCTGGTGTCTCTACACTTCAAGATATATCTATTCTAGGAAAGTGATCGTATACCAATCTTTTGGATTGATCATCCTGCTCATGATGATCCTACGATTGAGAGCAGTTTATGAGTTAATTATGATAACGCATACCTTAAATTCTCAACTTTTGAGAATATGTGTTATCATGCCTATTAACTCAATGGATGTATCACAGATACTTTATACATAATGTGATAGAATGAATAATCCTTTAATTAATTTTAAGTCAAAATTATGAAAATGCCTTTAGAAAGTATTTTACAAGTATCGGCCAATCTAGCTTATAGGGCACACATCTAATATTGGATATCAGAAGTCTAATGCATATTTATAATTCATTGCAAGGACCTCAAATTAGTAGAAAATTAAAGAATAATGAGCGATTCTATAATGTTGGAGATGGAAGATCTGTTCTACTTCTAGCTTTGGAAATAGTTCAACTTATTTTCAATTGTAATATCATTTCTTTAGATGATTGTCATTACTATCTCTATTTTCTTATGAATATAATCTCTATTGGCCTTTTAGTCAAAGCTGATTATCATTTATCGATAAAAAAAGATTATTATGATATCATTATAAATGATGTTGTAATAATGCATGGACAGTAAAGAAATAACATTTATATTTTGTCATAGCCTATGAGTATAATATACATAACTAATAAATGCTCTAGATTAGATAATATCATAGATGCTTATCTTTAGCATTGCAGGCTTGGTTATATTAACAAGAACAGGATAAATATATTAGCTAAAGAAAAAATCCTCGATGTCAATGATTGTGAATCATTACCGACTTGTGAATCCTATCTTCTAGGAAAGATGATGATAAGAGCATGATGTTGTTGCTAGGATACCATATTTACCAGTTTAATTTTGACTTCTTAAAATAATTAAAATTATATAGAAAGCAGTGAGTCAGGTCGAATCCATAGAGAAGACAACATTTTAGTTTTAAAATCTTTGATTTTTATTAAAAAAAATTAAAAAAATTAAATTCAAAAAATAGAAATTATAAATAAAAATAAAAATTAAATAGTATAGAAAATTAAATTTGGTATTGAGATCTACTAGTTAGATCTTAGCATCTACTTACAATAAAATTAAAGAGATATAATTAAATTTGCAATAAAAATAAAGAGCATGAAATTTAAATAGTTGAAAAATAAATTTTGCATTAATTAAAATTTGATTCAAAGTTGAAATACATAAATTAAAAAGATAAGAAAAAAGAATTAAAAAAAACTAGAAGCAGTTGATCTTGATCTTGGATCAGCGTTGGCATTGAGATGGTATAGAAGCTAGCTCTTCCTCTTGGCACCATCTGCCTCGAAGCAACCTTGATCCCAAGCAAGGCTAACCTGTACCATCACCTCCCTTGACCGAAGATACTTTGATTTGATGGCTTCGGGGTCCTTAAATAAGTGTTGGAGGGCTAAGCAATGTGGGACTAAGGAAGAGTTTTGATTGACGAATATGAAAAAATTTCATGAAAAATTAGATTAAAAGAGTCCCTAGATTGAATTCTATGCAGTTCTATGAGTTCTGGCTATTAGACCTTGATCAAACGATCCCAAAATTTTCAAAAAATCATGTTTAAAAACCTAAATCTAGTCAAAATCATCGTAGGCCATCCAATCACATGTGATGACAAAAATCTAGTTGTCAGATCGTGATCTGGGTGCTTGATCACCATTGAGATGAATGCCAACCATTGGATTAATGCTTGGAGCGTTCAAAGCCATCGGATCATGCATTGGATGGGAGCTGAATTTGAATCAAACTTGAAAATAAATTGGACTGTCAGATCTAGATTGGAACAACCACAACTGCACATCATACAATTACTATTCATATGGATCCTATAGACCGACCGCACCACAGATCGCAATCAATCACCATGCACCTTGGCTTATGAAATTACCATTTTGCCCCCATGAGCTGCATGAGAATTTTTGTAAACCCTTTAAGGGTCTTGGTCCATCATGTGGCAGCCTGTGATTTGCTAAATTTTGCTGGGCAAGTGGTCTACATCTGGTTTCGTGGATCGGTGGTTGGCTTCTATGGTTGAGTTGGCTTGGACAGCATGCCAGCTAAGCTAGGATGCACCGACTGAGTTGCTTTCGGTGGCTTGACTGAGCGCACCAACTTGGCTGGATGAGCCAGCTGAGTCGTATTAATTTTTTTAATTTTTTTTTCTTTGAAACTTTATATCAGATCTGTTTTAACTCTGATTTCTTCTAAACTTATTTTTTTATGACCCAAAAAATGAGCTCTATCTATTGGTAAATATATTTTCTAAAATAGATGAATAAAAATATTTAAGTTTTAAAAATAAAGATAAATTAATTAATAAATTAATACTTTTAATGATGTATTTATGATAATTATCATACCTCCCAACTTAAGCTTTTCTCATCCTCAAGTAAAGAAAGAATTTAGTTTTAGATATCTTTTAACTTTAGAATTTTGAATTTTATCCAAGTAATTTTTAAAATGGCCATTGATGTTCAGTAGAGTTTAAGTGAGATATGTTATTAGGGTATTAGTACTTACCAATATAAAAATTAAGTGAAGAATATTCAACTTTTTTGAACTTTATCTAAATTATCCCTTTCTTTATCTATGAATTATCTAAACATTCATATGGGCAAGTGTATTGCTATTTCTACCCTTCATTTATTGAACTTTTTTATTCACATTGCCCACTTTTTGATTCGAATATCATTATTTACTTAGGCAATGAGACTCGATTACTTGATGGAAAACCAATAGTTATATATATATATTTTAACATTATATCACTATTGAGTGCGTTAACCTCTTAGGCTTTCTATTTGATTTATGTAGTGAGTCTTGGACCATTGACTCCAAAAATAGTTGACTTTAGGGCACTAGGTATAAAATATCTTTTGGGCTTACTAGCTCGAATCAAACAGGCTACGAGTTAAGACTAGCTTTATAATGAGCTACTTCATCCTTCTTATCTTTTGATGCGAAACTCAATGTTTGCTTAGCCAAAAAGATCCAATTACTCAGTAAAAAGTACTTAAAAATTATTTTATTTTATTTTTTATATAAAAAATATATTGTTACCCTATACAAGTCCATAAAAAGTAAACTCTTCTTTGATGCTGGTAAAAAAAATTAAAAATATCTAAAGAAAAATTATTTATATTCTATACTTAACTCTTTATCAAATTTTTTTAATATTTGATCCCTCAATATCTCACAAATTTTTTAATCTATGCATCATTTTTTTAAAAAAAATTCTTAGTTCAACTCGATTCTTAAGCATAATTGAGTGTCTAAATGCTAAATACTAACTTCTTCGAGAACTTTAAAATCTTAAAAATTTAAAAATTTTATTATTCTCCCTCCCAACTTAATTGATATTATTCTCAATAGAAAAATAAAAATAAAGAATATAATAAAGAATAAGAAAAAATACATCTGACTTAATACGTTTGTGGTCTAGCACAGTTTTGAAATTTGGGCTCTCCCTCCAACTTATTCAATATGTTCTAAAAAGATAATCTAAAAAGATAAATTAGATACAAGAAAATTAAATATTGGATTGCCTCACAACAAGTGTTAAGTTTATCATTTTTAGCCAGACACAATGTAGCTTACTTATCCCGTATCAAATATTAGATTGACAAATTTCAATGATTTTGGATTGCCAATCTTAGAAAGATAATTTGTTATCCCATTATTAATGTATTTATTGCTAATTACGAGAAGATAAGATGCGATCCTATTCTCAAACCCTTATTTGTCAAGAATTTCTCCTATTTGTTCTTTTAGAATGCTCATAAATTGAGTTTTTGTGTTAGGTTTTAAGTTTAATACAATGGATACTAGAAGGATGACTAAAGGTGGTTTCAGTTCTGGAGGTAAATTAATATGATCTTGCTTAAACAACTCTACTAACACTTCATTATATGCCTCTTGATTTTTATAAGAAGAACTGACTTCTAGGGCTAAAGAAAATAAGACTTTAGATTTATAAGTCTCGGGTAAATCATTTGTTCTCTTCTTTTCTATGTCTATCTCATTCATATTGGAACCAACATCAGTACCAATTTTGAGCTCAAGTTCTTCTATATGATTAGTCACCGTATTAACCTCTTTCTCTAAATTTTTATTTTGGCTAGCACCAGTACTAGCCTCTATCACCTGATCTTGGTATGAGTCCATAAGAATCCTATTACTTTTAAGTTCAAAAATTACTTTGACATTCTCAAACTAAGGATTCCTAAGTGGAACATTAGATTGATAATTTGGTCCAGGTGGTCGGTAAACAATAGGTGGGTTGTAAGAATCGGTTGGCTTGGTAATTGATCTTGTTCTCTCCTCATGATAGACTCAACTAGTTGTCCTATTTGAGCTTCCAGTCAAGCAATAGATTATTATTGAGTTAGAATTAATTATTGTAGTTGATTAAATTTATCATCAACTAGATTGGTCTGCTGAGGAGGTGGATATGATGGCTGATTATAATACGATGATTGCAAAGATTGACTAGGCTGACCCCTATTATAGGTATAGTTTTTGTATTAGATCTAAGCCTAAGTTTGTTAGGATATCCAAAAAAAATTGGGATGGTTCCTCCGATCTGGATTATATAAATTTGAAAAAGGATCATTAACTGGCTTGGAGTAGCCTTAAGCAACTTGAACTTATTCTTGGATAAAAGATAAAAATTGTGTAGCCATGTGATATTCACTCACATGATAGGCTACGCTAGCATAGATTGAATAAATCTCCTGATAATTAGAGGATGGTGTGTATTGTGCAGGAGATTATTGACCTAGGGTTAGGAGTTGATCTAGTTTCTAGTCAAGAAGGTCCATTTTATTTATCAGATTTAAGTCAGTCTTAGAACTAGATTCTGGATTATAGATTTATGCTTGCTTTTGGTAGAAAAATAGAGAAGCATGATTAATTAAGTTTTCACTCAAGATTTCAAATAAGGCATAGGCTTCATCCTCACTTTTGCTCATGAATGCACCTCCATAAGATGCATCTACCATTTGTCCATATTGATCTCCTAAACCCTTATAGAAAGCTTGGATAATTTGCCACTTAGATAGACCATGGTGTGGATATTTTTTAAGAAATTTCTTAAGTCTTTTCCATGATTCGTAAATTTGTTCTTCTAGAAGCTGAGCAAATCTAGTGATAGCTTCTCTCATAGTATTGGTTCGACCTATGGGATAAAATTTCTTAAGAAATTTACTTTAAAATTCTACCTAGATTTTGATTGATCTCCCTATTATGCCATGCCAATGCTTGGCTTTGTCTTTAAAAGAAAAGAAAAATAAAATCAATTTAAGGACATCATTAGATAAATTTTGCATTTTCACCGTAGAACAGATTTCTAAGAATTCATTCAAATGCTTATAAGGATCTTCATTGGTGTTTCCATAAAAGGATGGGAGCATCTGGATTATAATCGGCTTCATCTTATAGTGGATAGCATAGATATCAGATAACTGGATATAAGTCAATGGGTTATAAGTGAAAAAAATAAAGTATTCCTTCATCTGTCTAGGTGGTTTTCTAAAATTTTCAGTCATTTAATTATTGTATTTAATATGGTTCAGCCATTCAATTTTATAATTAGATTCAACTAATATGTGATTCAAAGTTTTTTAGATTTTTATTATTTTTTTATTATTTTAAATTTTATTATAATTTTTTAATTTTTTATTATTTTATTTATTTTATTATTATATTTAATTTAGTTTAATTTTTTTTATTATTTTATTTTATTTTATTTTTGATGGAAAAAAAAAGAAGAAAGAGAGAAGAGTTTTAAAGAAGAGATCCTAAGGAGTCCTAAAACTAAGAAGAAAGAGAAGAATTAGGTTTGACTAGGTTTAATGTTTTAGTTAGCAATCAAGTTGCACAATCAATCTTGACTAAGGGTTATCCTAAATCTAAATAGCTCTTAACTACTAAGGTGACCTTCAAGCCCTCCAAGTATAAGATCAGCCATTCAACCGGCCAAGTAAGTATAAGATTGATGGAAGTCTCCTCGTTGCTTGCCTTAGACACCAATTGTGCTTGGCCAGGTAAGCTAACGGAATCAATTAAGTAACCACCTTCCTTTAGGATGTAGTTTCTAAACCACTTGTCTTAGACACTAGTCAAATTGACTAATCCTAATCCGATCCAATTCTTAGGATTTCTTATCCTAATGAGCTCGAGTCCGTAAGGCCGATGTCTAATTGATTTTAAAATTAAAGGCTTAGGTCAATGCAGGATGCTAGTTGGTTGTTTATGGGCTAAGAAAGGGTGATCAAATCCCCACCTTATGTTGTTTAATGGATTGCACCCTAAAGTTGATTTAAAGATGAATATGTACAATCACTTTCAGACAAGGAATTCTATGCAACTAAATTAGATGCATGAAACTTAATTGAACTTGATGAGCTTGCCTTATCTCCAGTGATCACCAAAAAAAATAAAAATAAAAATAATATGATAGATTCTTTAAGTAATTAAGATTTCTACTCTTGTCATGAAGCTTTTAATTAGATTTAAGTGGTTATTTTTAAAATTAATTTAAAAATAAAATAAATAATATAAAAAGGTCTAGGGTTAGGATTGATCTCACCATGTAAACTTGGAAGCTTCCTTCTTATCCTAATCTTTTTGTTCCTTTTTTAAATTTTTTTCTACAAAATAAACAAAAAAAGTTAGTGAAAAATAAAAAAAAATAAAAATTTATTTATAATTTATTTAAAAAAAAATTAAAGAGATCAGAAACTTTAATGTCCGTGCATGCCTTCCCTTACAATGACACCAAAAACTTGATAAGAGCATGATGTTATCGTTAGGATACCATGTTTATCAGTTTAATTAAAATTAAAATTAGATTGAATCCACAAAGAAGATAGTATTTTAGTTTTAAAATTTTTAATTTTTATAAAAAAATATTTGAAAATAAAATTAAAATTAGAAAAAAAAAATTATAAATAAAAATAAAAATAAAATGATGCAGAAAATTAAACTTGGCACTAAGATCGACTAGTTAGATCTTAGCATCTACTTATAATAAAATTAAAAAGTAATAATTAAATTTATAATAAAAATAAAGGGCATGAAATTTAAATAGCTGAAAAATAAATTTTGCATTAATTAAAATTTGATTTAGAATTTTAAATACATAAATTAAAAAGATAAGAAAAAATAATAAAAAAAAGTAGAAGCAGTTTATCTTGATCTTGGATTGGCGTTGGTGTTGAGATGGTGTAGAAGTCAGCTCTTCCTCTCGACACAATCTGCCTTGAAGCAATCTTGATCCCAAGTATGGCTTTAACCTATACCATCACCTTCCTTGATCGAAGATGTTTTAATTTGATGGCCTAGGGGTTCTTAAATAGGTGTTGAAGGGCTGGATCCTTTGTTGCAAAGCAATGTGGGACTAAAGAAGAGTTTTGATCGACAAATATGAAGAAATTCAATTAAAAATTAGATTAAAAGAGTCCCTAGATTGAATTCTATGTAGTTCCATGAGTTCTAGCCATCTGATCTTGATCAAATAGTCCCAAAATTCTCAAACAATCACATTTAATAACCTAAATCCAGTCAGAATCAACATAGGTTATTCGATCATGTGTGATGATGAAAATCTGGCCGTCAGATCGCGATCTAGGTGCTTGATCACCATCGAGATGAATGCCAACCATTGGATCAATGCTTGGAGCATTCGGAGCCATCTGATCGTGTGCTGGATGGGAGCTAAATTTGAATCAAACTTGAAAATAACCTGGACCATCAGATCTAGATCGAAATCAACCATAGCCGCACAATCGTATAATTACTATTCATATGGACCCTATAGACCGACCACAGTACAAACCGCAACCAATCACCATGTGCCTTGGCCTATGAAATTATCATTTTGTCCCCATGAGTCGCATGAGAATTTCTGTAAATCCTTTAAAGGTCTTGGTCCACCACGTGCAGCCTGTCATTCACCGAATTTTGCTGAGCTGGCGATCTACGCCTGGTTTCGTGGACCGACGACTAGCTTTTATGGCTAAGTCGGCTTGGACGGCATGCCAACTATACTGGGATGTGCCAACTAAGCTACTTTCGATGCCTTAGCTGAGCGTGCCAGCTTGGCTAGGTGAGCAGACTAAGTCGTATTAATTTTTTAAATTTTTTTCTTTGAAAATTCATATCATATCCATTTTAACTCCGATTTCTTTCAAACTTATTTTGTTATGATCAAAAAAATAACCTTTATCCATTAGTAGATATATTTTCTAAAATAGATAAATAAAATTTTTTAATTTTTAAAAATAAAAATAAATTAATACTTTTAATGGTGTATTTATGATAATTATTAAATGATAAAATCATCTTTTACTAGAAAGGATGAAGAGCTAGTGAAGTTTTAAGTCTTATACATAGTAATGTTTGTGGATTTATAAACACTATTACCAGAGGTGGATATCATTTTTTTATTATGTTTACTAACGATTTATCTAGGTATGGATATATCTATTTTATGAAATATAAGTTTAAATCATTTGAAATGTTTAAACGATTTCATAATGAAGAAAAAAATAAATTAAAAAAAGATATTAAAACTCTTTGATCAGATCGAGAAGGTGAATATCTATCCAGTGAATTCTTGACATATCTAGGAGAGAATAGGATTCTATTACATTGGACTACTCTAGGGATACCACCGTATAATAGTATATCAAAAAATAGAAATCAAACTTTATTGGACATGATTCGATCCATGATGGGATTTGTTAGTCTGCCTATTTTATTTTGGGGTTATGCTCTTAGGACTGCATGTTTAATATTGAACAATGTTTTGAGTAAATCTATTACAAAGACTCCATTTGAGATATGGACTGGACGTAGGCCTATACCCTCTTACCTTCGGATTTGGGGTTGTCCAGCTTACGTCAAATATTTGCATATAGATAAACTTGGACCCTGGTTTGATAAGTATGTGTTTATAGGGTATTCCAAGAAAACTAGAAATTGTTACTTTTACATGCTATAGAGCAAAAGGTGTTCATTAGTAATAGTGCAATCTTTTTAGAAAAGAAGTTTCTTGGTGAAAGAACTGTCACCTTAAAAGTCAAACTTGAAGAAGTTCGATCGATCAAAAAATCAACACCAGTAGCTGAACCAGAATCGAATCTGATTAGATCAAACTCGGTGCCTAGTATATCTACATCATTAAGGCGATTTGGTAGAGTACCACATCAATTAGATAGATACTATGGTTTCTTAGTCTAAGATGGTGATTCCATCAAACTCGATGAAAATGGTGAGGCTCTGATTATCTATAGGAACGCTATGCAGAGGCTTGGTTTTGATAAATGACTTGAGACCATGAAATCCGAGATGAAGTTCATGAAGATCAATGATGTGTGGATATTGATTGACCCACCTAAAGGGGTTAAATCCATTGGATGTAAATGGATCTTCAAGAGGAGAAGAGGCATAGACGAAAAGGTGGAGAGCTATAAAGCCCATTTGGTTTCCAAGGAGTATCATCAATATTATGGTATTGACTATGATGAGACGTTCTCTCCTATGGTAATGCTCAAATTCATTTTGATTATGCTTGCGATAGCTTTCCATCTAGACTATGAGATCTAGCAGATGGATATGAAGATAGCTTGCCTAAATGGAGAGCTGATCGAAGAGATGTATATGATACAACCTAAAGAATTCACATCCATAGATGAGTCCAAGGTGTGCAAGCTTTAGAGATTTATTTATAGATTAAAGCAAGCATCTCGGAGTTAGTCCACGCATTTTGATAAGGTTATCAAAATATATGGCTTCGTTAAGAACGAAGAAGAGACCTGCATTTACAAATGGGCAAATAATTTGGTAGTTGTATTTTTTATCCTATACGCGGATGATATTCTTTTAATCAGGAATGATGTCCCCATATTATAAGAAACAAAAGTATGACTGTCATCCCAGTTCTCTATGAAGGACTTGGGTAAAGCATTCTACATCCTAGGGATGAAGATCTATATATATAGATCTAATAAGATGCTTGGGTTATCCTAGTTCACATATATAGAAATTATGCTGAAGAGGTTCAGCTTGGAGAATTCCAAGAAGGGCTATCTTCTGATAGGTCATGACATTTCTCTCTCTAAGAAGGATTATCCAGCAACTCCAAAAGAAAGAGAGCGTATGAGTAGAATCCTATATGATTCGATAATAAAATCTATCATGTATGCCATGACATGTGCAAGACTAAATGTGGCATACTCACTAGGAGTAGTGAGTAGATATCAATCTAATCTAGAGAAGAACAACTAGAAGGTGGTGAAAATCATCCTTAAGTATTTGAGAAATACTAAGAATCAATGACTCGTTTGTAGTGAGTCAGATTTGAAACTTATGGGATTTATAGACTCCAGCTTTGAATCTGACCATGATGATGGCAAGAGTGTATTGGGTTGTATCTTTGTCCTAAAAGATGGAGCTGTCTATTGGAAGAATTTTAAGCAGCACATTATAGTAGACTTAGTTAGTGAGGTGGAGCACGTTACAGCATCTGATGCTATGAAGGAAGCTATGTGGCTATGAAAGTTCATCACCAAGCTCAGATTAGAACCCTCCTTGGATGGTCCAATTATGCTTTATTATGATAGCACTGAAGCTATTGCTCAGGCGAAGAAACCAAAGGCACACCAGTGGATGAAGCACATACTACATTACTACCACCTCATTTGGAAGATTATGGATCGAGGTGACGTCGAACGTCAGAAGATCGATAGAAAGGAGAACTTAGCCGACCTCCTTACTAAAGCCTTAGTAGTAAAGAAGTTCGATGACCATGAGTCAAAGATAGATATTAGATACTATACTGAGTGGCTTTAGGACAAGTGAGTTGTTGAAAAATATATTCTAAAGTTAATCGTTAGCTTATTGATGGTTGAGCTATCCATGAAAATATAAATAATTTATTAATGAATAAATAATTTATTCAGATATTTTCATCATAAATGTACATCTTCTAATGAACTCTTTGTAGGAACCAATTTAGGGTTCTAGGGTTAGCTTTTGAAACTTTTTCAAAACTAAAGTGGAAGACATGAATTAATCATATTAAATCATGAATAATATAATATAAAACCCTAGATCTAGGATCCTATTACATGATTAAGGCATGCTATTAAATCAAAAAATAAAATATCAAAAGAACTACATGGTGATCATATCAACAGCAGACTACTCTAGATCAGATCTAGACATGTAATAGGAAGATTAGATCATCCTTACCTTTGAATCTTGAGTTTTTTAATTCACTGATCTAGGCCTGAGATGGTTGCTCTGAGCTGCACATGCATTCGACCTCTATGAGTGGTCCATATCAGTCCTCGATCGTAGATCTAAAGTTCGATATCCGAAAATCAGCATAGTATGCTAGTACTGTGCTGATCCTTCTCCAATAATCAATCTAGATCTTTCTTCCATCAAGCTTGGACTCTCCAATTTTCAAAAGTTGAGGAAGATGATTCGTAATGCTGAGACACCTCTCAAACACTCACAAAGATGGCGGAATAGGAGTGGAAGAAAAATCATAAAGAAGACCCTCTTTTTCTTCTTTCTTCTCTCATCAAAGCATCTTGATTGGTGCCTTTACAAAATCCCATGCCCTAGGCTTCTCTCCCAAATTTTTTCATAAAAAAATTAGGTCAAAATTCATTTTATATATGGAGATATAGAGGAATCCTTAATTAGGTCAAATACCTAGTCAAGGGTTATCCAAATATGGCTAGACTTGGGACGCCCAATTCTTGGGTGCCCCCTCCTTTATTTTTTGCATGGACCATCAAGAAATGTTGAACAAAAAAGCCTCTAAAAGCCATGAAAATTTGAGAAAAAAAATAGGGATGTGAGCAACACAAAATGGGAATGAGTTTTGGTTTCTCAAAACTCTATCTCATAGAGTTTAAATCAACTCAAACTCTTCTTTTGACTTCATCACAATATCTAAATATAATATTTTAGATAAAGAGAGCATGGGGGCATGCATGAACATCTAGAGAGAAATATTTTCATGAAAAAATCCAAAAGAAATGGCATGGGGGGTGTTGGGGCTAAGGTGGCTTATAGAGATAGGAGTCCTAGTCTCCTAAGGACTCCTGGTTTGACTTTATCCAACTTGATCCTTGGACCAAATTAAATTAAAATTTTATTAATATAATTAGATTAGATCTTAGTCCAACTAATAATTAAATTAAATTAAATTAAATTATATTTAATTTTAATTTAATATTTTAATCAAATTAGAAATTGGGTTGATACAAGTCCTAATTGAATTAGGACTAGTTCTTCCTTACAATTTGCTCACCCAATAAACTAATTGGACTTGATCCAATCAAGTCTAAATTAAATATAATTAAATTATATTTAATTAGACTTAATCTCAACTCTCTGGCTTAATCAAATTAAGTTAATTAACAATCAAATTGCCAATCAATCCTCTTGGAATACTTGCACTAGGTCAAACATTAATTGGATTGAATGTTTAACCGTAGAATGATTCTTAATCATCGATCAACCATATGATCAGATCAAGAACTCTAATGTATATGATCCCATAGGTCCGAACCTAAGCTGGTAGCATCAAAATAAATTTTTGTACTAATCAAAGTGACCATCTAGCAATGGTACTCAACGGCCGGATAGGTCGAATGTATTGAACAACATCCTTAGATTTCATGTGGATATAGTTTTCGTATAATTCATCCCCTTAACCAAAATGCTCATAGGATACCTTAGAATTTAACTATCAACCCCGATTAGGTCATCCACATTGTATTTCAAAATATTAAATCCATCTCATGGATTATCCTGGCCATGGTTTTTGCTATATTAAAATATAATGATGCATTCTTCTCCAACTCTTGGAGTAGTTAATTCCATCTTGATCACTCACTGACTTTGCAAGTACTTGACTATGTCCAAAAATCTTCCATCACTAAATTAAAAATTTAGTTAGTTCGGTACCAAAGCACCATGAGTTGCTTGCAAGCCACTATGATGATCTCAAGTCTAAAGGATATTTATACCTATATTCCATCAGAGCAATTCTTGATAGTAAAATACTCTAGAGTTGGTCACGTTCAATGATGATATACTCATACATCTCACTTGTATGCCATATCAATATCTCCATACTCCTTGGTTAAGAGAACAACCAACCTATATGGCATACAATGATCTATGCTCGATAAATACTATCATCCTAATTAATAGCATATCATTTGATCATGAATAATTTTAAAAACTAATTAAGAAATTATCTTTTTATCAAAATTAAATAGTCCTAAGAACTTCATCATAACAATGGAGTTCATTAGAAGATGTATACCTTATGATGAAAATGCTAAAATAAATATTTTATTTTTTATAAATTAATTATAATTATAAGGTAGCTCAACCATCAACAGACTGATGATTAACTTTGGAACATATTTTTCAATACTCTTGTATTGTGATAAAGTTCTTAAGACTATTTAAATTTGATAAAGAGAGGATTTATCGATTAGTTCTTATAACTATTCACAACCAAATGATATGTTGTTAATCAGGACGATAATGTTTATAGAGTATAGGTTGTTGTGTGTCATATAGTTGATTATCCTATTAATCAAGAAGTATAGAGACATTGATATAGCATACAGATGAGATTAAGGGATACATCGTTATTAAACATGACTAACTTCAGAGAATTCTATTGTTAAAAATTGTTCTAATGGAACATAGATATAAGCATCTGTTGGACCTAAGATCATCAGAATAGCTTTCAAGTAACTCATTGTGCTTTGGTGCTAGATTACCTAAATTTTTAATTCAACGATGAAAGAGTTTTGAGCATAATTAAGTACGTATGAGTCGGTGAGTGATTAAGATTGGATTGACCACTCTAAAGAGTTTGGAGATAATGAACTGCTGTTTTTCAATTTAACAAAATCTTAACCTGGATAATCTATGATATGGATTTGGTATTTTCAAATACAATGTGGATGACCTAATCAAGATTCATCATTAAATCCTAAGTTGTCCTATGAGCATTTTGGTCAAGGGGATGAATTATATGAAAACTATATCCACATGGGTTCTAAGAGTGTTGCTTTATATGTTCGACCTATCTGATTATCAGATACCATTGCTAGATAGTCAATTAATTTTATAGAATTTGATGTGGTGCTCCCAAGCCTTGGGAGGCCGTAGGTGGAGCTAGCGTGTTGGCTCCAGAAGACTAGGATAGGTGTGAGTCCTAGGGCTAGGATAGGAATTATTCTAGGTGAAGGTGGTGTGCAGCCTTGCACGAATTTGAGGTTCAGGTGTGAGAACCTTGAGGGGCTTGGTAGGTGCTCTAGAGATCTAAAATATAAGGTGGAGCAAAGAACCAAAGTCAAAAAAAAGAATCAGTCAAGATAAGGTACTGACACACAAGCGGGCTGGCTTAGATATGCAGTCGAGCTGACTTAAGCTGAGATCAAGCCGGCTTGGGGCACAGTCAAGCTGGCTATCTCAGGCAGATAGAAGATAGGATTTGGGCAAGATGCAGCCGAGCCAGCTTGGCTCCTGATAGAGCTGGCTTGATGGTGGCATATAGAACATATGGAGTTTTCTTTTTGGGTCTAAGATAGGCTTTTATCCTAGGGTCTTAAGGCCTAGACCAATAAGATCTTAAGGGGACTAACTCATATATGGGTCAGATTCAGATCCAGGGGGATGAGAGCATTTGAGACATATGTACATAAGCTCATGAGTGCTTTTATGTATTGGGTTAGCCTAAAAAAGTTTTTTAGCAGGGGTTTGGGTTTATTAGGGTTCATGTGGTATAGCAGATACCTTAGAATATATAAATTCAGATATTGTATCTTAATAATAGAATAGAATACAATTGAGCTTTTCTCTCTAAAACTCTCTACTCTTATCTCTCCAGTTTCAACTTTAAGCCCTAGGTGCCGACCATCTATTTTATTCTTTTTCTCTCCAATAATTGATATCAGAGAGGTACCAGGATCCAACAAGTGGTATTAGAGCCTGGTTGAGCATGGAGGAGGAAAAAGATCAGACTTCAGTAGAGTGAGGTTCCTAGTCAAGGTATTTTTTTAGATCCACCTATTTGCTATTTTTGATTCATATAATCATAAAGAATAGTGGGTTGAAGGTAGGATTTGAGAAGTTTGATGGAAAAAAAAGTTCACGATATGGAAGGTTAGGATGGAAGATCTACTAGTTCAAATGAGATTGGATTCATTCTTGGAAAATAGGCCGGAGGAGATGACAGACAAGGAGTGGGTGTCCTTAGAGAAAAGGTTATGTACCATAATTAGGGCTTATCTGGTAGATGAGGTGCTATATGGCGTATTAGAGGAGAAGACACCTAAGGGTTTGTGGTCGAGGTTACATCAATTATACATGGAAAAAAACATGTGCAACAAGTTGATGCTGAAAAAGCAACTATACAACCTTCAGATGCAAGAGGGTGAGGATGTTGCAGAACATATAAAGTAGTTCAACTGGATGAACATGGATTTGCTTAACATTTGGATGGATCTCGAAGAGGAGGACAAAAATTTATTGCTGCCTTGTTTGCTATCCGAAAGCTTCGATCCATTGGTGATGATGTTGCTATATGAAAAGAAGATATTGGTGTACGAAAAGATCGTATCAGTGCTGAGGTCTAATGAGCAGCGGGAATAGATGATGAAGAGAGGTCTTTCAGGAGGATCTCATGGTTTCAGAGAGGCTTAAGCAAGGGAAGAAGAAGGATTAGCAAAGGGGCAGTAAGGGATCCAAGAGATGCTTCAAGTGTGGTGAAGTAGGGCACTTTAAGCGAGAATGTCTGCTTTGGATGAACTGTAAGAGAGGAGAAAATTTGGATTCCATCAGCTCAGTCACTGCATGTGAAGAGTTGGATGAGCTCTTGATGGTCTTGGAGGAGCCCATGGGATGCGATTTATCTGAGATGATTTGGGATTGGTCTGTGGAGTGCAGAGGGTCCGAAGGGGTAGTGATGGTGTTTGAGGCATAGCGACAGGCTCAGCAGTGCAGCATTGAGTGGTTGTCCTTGGGAGACTCGATTATAGAGTTGGCTTTTGTGGCATCAGGAGGACTTTGGTTTTAGGTAGAGCACTGGACAGAGGTGGCTTCATAGATGGAGAGCGATGTGACACGAGTTCAGAGCGGAGGAGTGTAGGAGGACCAATATTCTAGCACCAATATCGAAGTTGCATAATTTCAGATGGAATAGCACGTGTGGGAAGATAGATAAAGTTTTGAGGAGACTGTATCAAGGTATGCAGCAGGCATCGACATAGGATTGTTGAAAATTCTCTAGGAAAGTCTAGGATAGTTGATATGGCTACCAAACAGAAGGGTGCTTACAACTCTAAGGGTGGTACATAGAAACATGCCAAGATCTTCAATGGTGGAGGTGGTCATCCCAAAGGCCTCAAAAGGAGCTCAATAGCCGAAGAAGAATGGCAGTGGCAAGATGTGCACAAGTAGCTGTTAGGGCGTGCATCGACAGTGGGTTCATGTAGAAAAATATTTTCAGGTGTGCCAAGGCTTGGACGCACCAAGGTAAAGATTATAGAATTTGATGTGGTGCTTCCAAGCCTTGGAAGGCCATAAGAGGAGCTAGGGTGTTGGCTCTGGGAGACTAGGATGGGTGTGAGTCCTAGGGCTAGGATAGGAGTTATCCTAGGGCTAGGACAGGAGTTATCCTAGGTGAAGGTGGCGTGTAGCATTGCACAGACTCGAGGTTCAAGTGTGAGGATCTTGAGCTGCTTGGTAGGTGCTCCAGAGATCTGGGACAAAAGATGGAGCAAAGGGCCAAAGCTAAGGAAAAGAATCAGCCAAGACAAGGTGCTGACACACAGGCAGCTAGCTCGAATATATAGTCAAGCTGGCTCGGGGCACAGTCGAGCTGGCCATCTCAAATAGATAGAAGATAGGATTTGGATGAGATGCAGCCGAGCCAGCTTGGCTCCTGATATAGCCGGCTCAATGGTGGCATACAGAACATACGGAATTTTCTATTTGGATCTAGAATAGGCTTTTATCCTAGGGTCTTAAGGCCTAGACCAATAAGATCTTAAGGCCTAAACCAATAAGGTCTTAAGGAGGCTAACTTATGTATGGGTCAGATTCAGATCCAGGGGGATGAGAGCATGTGAGACATATGTATATGGGCTTGGTGAGTGCTTTCATGTATTAGGTTAGCCTAGGAGAGTTTTTCAACTGGGGTTTGAATTTATTAGGATTCATGTGGTATAGCAGAAATCCTAGAGTATATAAATCTATGTATTATATCTTAATAATAGAGTGGAATACAATTGAGCTTTTTTCCCTAAAACTCTCTGCTCTTCTCTCTCCGGTTCTAACTTTAAGCCTTAGGTGCTGGCCATCTACTTTGTTCTTCTTCTCTCGAACAATTGGTATCAGAGAGGAACTAGGATCCAATAGATTTGGTATATAAATTTGTTCCTATGATATCGGCTTAGGTTTGAATCTATAGGATCATACACATTAGAGATCTTGATCTGATCAAATGGTTGATCAATGATTAAGAATTATTTTAAGGTCAAACAATCAATACGATTGATATTTGACCTAGTGCAAGTATTATAGAAGGATCGATTAGCAATTAGATTGCTAATTGATTTAATCTGATTGGGGTAAATGGCTAAGATCGAGTCTAATTGAATGTAATTCAATTAGATTTGATTTGGGCTTGATTAAATCAAGTCCAATTGGTTTATGGGATAAGCCAATTATAAGGGAGAATAATTTTCAGTTGATTTACAACTTGAGTGCACCTAATTTTTAATTTGTTTAAAAATTTAAATTAATATTAAATTACATTTAATCTGATTTAATTGGACTCCTAAATCAATTAGGAATACCATTAATTAGGTTGCATCAAGGTCTATTTTGCTTGGGTAAAGAATTGGTTTGACTAGTCAAAGTAAGAAGTCCCAGTTAGACTAGGACTCCTCCCTTACCCCATTTTCTCTTTCTCCATGCCCCACCCTTGGCTATGGCACGTGAAATCTGATTTCTAGAGTGGCTTCATGCCAATTTTTATGCCTATAACCCTCTTGGATGGTTTGTGATCTTGGGTTTGATCAAAACTAAGTAGTTAGGATCCTAAACTCTATTTGATAGAGTTTTACAAATCCAAAACTCTATCTATTTATGACACCATCATTCTTTATTTTTTTCTAATTTTTTTATGGAAATTAGAAGATTTATTGGGTGCCAAAATTTGGGTCTCCATGCCTGGAAAAATTATAGAGGTGCCTAAGATTTGGATGCCCCAATCCTACTCTCTTTTGGACTCTCTATCTAGGTGTTTGACCTAAACAGGGACTCTTCTCTAACTCTCTATATAAAAGGAGTTAGGTCATGATTTTTTTAGATGTTTGACATCTAAGAGAGGGAGCTTGGGCATGGGCACATCAGGATTGTGGGAATGGGATTTTGTGATGGCACAATTTGTTGTACCTAGGTGAGCGGAAAGGCCTAGAGAAGAAGGGTCTTCTCTAGGGTTTATGTTTTAGATCTTCTTCCACCAATTTTTTGAGAGAAAAACATGAGGAAGAAGATTCTTCTAGATCCTCCCTTCTCCTCCTTTGATTTTTTAAAGAGTTCAAGTCATTTGAAGAAGGAGATTTAGCATCAACCATCAAAGAAGGATCAGTACAGTGCTAGCACACTATGCTGATTTCCAGATTGCTAGACTTTAGATCATGATCGAGGCTTCATATGGATTTCTTATAGAGGTCAGATGCATGTGCAGCTCAAAGGGACAATCTCAGCCTTAGATCAGCAAGTGGAGATCAAAATCCATGAATAACGTATTGAGATTTGATCTCAATTCTAGACTAGATTAAACCTAGTTTTTCCTATTTGATGTTGATATGATCAACATCACTATTTTTGTTCTTTATTTAATTTTTAGATTTATATGCATGCATAAATCATATAATTATATCTTGGATCTAGGATTTATTTGCATATTTTATAGATTAATTAGATTAATCTATAGCTTTTACTATTCTATTTTTTGAAAAAGTTTCAAAATACATGCTAGAAATCCTAGGTTTTTCCTATAGACACACACTCCATAGTTTTTTGTTCAAAAAAATATTCATATAAAAGATGAGGGGGTGCCAAATCCTTCTAGGAGTCCTACTTTAAGTCTTTGACTCGATCAATAACTTAAAACCCAAGGACTCTTAGTTTTCTATTTTTATTAATTAGAGCCTGCTAAATGGTTTTGAAATATAATTTTAGAAACTACCAGAGCCTTGCATTTCCTCTTCCATGCCTCGTCTCTCTCTTCTCCTCTTCCTCTCTCCCAAGCCCAAAGGAGTTGAGCTGATCTCGTTCGAAGTACTCGAATGGTCGAGTTCTATTTGCACTACAAAAGAAGAAGAAGCGATCAAGTGTTGATCGAGTTGCTACCGATAATCAAATCAAAGGTAGATCTAGGAGATCTAGATCCGACTTGCTGAAGATGGACCTAAGTTGGACAAGGCATCCAGATCCAAGTCCGAGTGGATACCTGTAGAGGCCAGTGCATGCACGGCTCAATAGTGGACCTTGATCAAGTTTTGATCATCAAACTACAGAAATTGTCTACCTGCATAAAGGTGATGTGATCACCCCTTTGTATACATGATAATATCCTTGTTTTAATTTAGATCTGTGAAATGCATGCTAGATCAAATTAAAAAAATTTGGAATTCTGTTGCATCTGATATGATTTGATCCGGCATGTTGAACCATTCCTTCATGCTGGAGTGTGAAGATTTGAGAAGACAAGTAACAGACCTAATAGTGCATCTTGTATAGTTGGAAAATCAGAATGCAAGATCCAATGCAGAATCAAAAGATCTTAGATCTAATGGAGGAGCATTAGATTTCAAAAACCCCTTCCATGGGGTTATTCCCACACGCTAGTGAGAAGGTCATGGCAATTGTTCAAGCGATCATCCCATTAGTTCAATTCCATTAGAGTAGATCTATCTGAATATTTGAGTAATCTATAAATGGAGGTATTGCTCGATTAGCTAGATCAGATCTAGCACATCTTCGAATACAAGAAGGTACCTGACAACAAAAAGATAAAATTTGTCATCCTAAAATTGCCAAATCGAGCTTCTACTTAGTGTAACAACTAAAGAAAACCAGGGTGTGTAGAGGCAAGCCGAAGATCCGGGACTAAAAAAATATAAAGGTGTTGAGGGAGCAATTTTTTCCCTTAAACTATATGCAGTCCCTATACCAACGCTTGTGAAACCTCCATCAAAGGCCTAGATTTGTAAACGAATACATGGAAGAGTTTTACCAATTGGTCACTCAAAACAACCTGATAGAGAGCGAAGAGCAGATGGTCGTGTGATTCCTTGGTTGGCTATGGCAGTAGATTTAGGATGCTTGAGGCTCTACTTCTCATCCACAGTCAAGGAAGCATACCATCGAGCTATGGTTGCTGAGGATAGCTACAAAGAATGCCTGTACCAAATCAAATCCTCCCCTATAGGGCAACCAAGGGTCGAAGAATCAAAGAGACATGCAAGGTAACATAGTTTCTTCCCCTCCTATTCATGCTACTATTGAAGCAAGGCCATCAAAGCCAACCCCGACTCTCAAGGAAAATACCTCGAGATTCGATCCATAATAAGCCTAGAACATGATTTATGATGACAAACAAAATCCAACGAGCCTAAGAATAGTCCAAATGGAGTCTAGATGGAAGAGATACACGTAAGGGAGCAAGCCAAAGTAGGTGGTATGGTCCATATGTCGGTGCAAGCCATAGGTGGTGTAGGCCAGGCCGGCAGCCTGTTGGTGCTGGGCTAGCCCAGATGCATGTGAGAGTGCATGCATGGGTGTAGGCTATGCAGGCAAGCAAGGCCCACGGTCAATGTAGGAGCCATGGACTGATGGTGTTTCTTGCAAGATTTTGCATGGTCCACGATAGACTGGTGGCTGTTTTCTAGTAGTTTCACATAGCTTATGGTGATTTTGGAGGACCGAGTTACGATCTGATGGCTCAGGAATGAGCCAATCAAGATTAGATGGCCCAATCATTATCTAGATGTGATCTAGATGTGTTTCGCATGATTTGATGGCTAGGAGGGCTCCTGATCATAATTAGATAGTCTAGAGAGTACCCAAACTTGATCTAAAGGTCCATTGCATGATCGAACGACTATGGCTCGAGCGATCATGATCAAATGGACAAAAAAGATTCTCGAGTTTGTTTAGGACTAGGTCTCCTACTGAAATATTGTTTTAAGATTTTTAGAGTCTATAAAACTCTGATTGATGAGCCATTTATTGCATTAGATAGTTGGTGATGTTCTGATAGTGTAGAGAGGCTTCTTAAAAGGTTTTAGAGAGCTTTGTTAAGAGTTTTAGGGCTTCTTATTTAGAGACTCTTGTATAAAAGTTAAGTGATAAGTTCCTCTACTATTTGTTTAATTTTGTTTCTCTAATAGTAAAGTTTACACACCCCATAGAGATAGGCTTGAGCTCAATCCATATATATTTTATTGTGTTTGTTAGTAGTTCTTTCTTCTTCTTTTTTCGTGTGGTATCAACATCCACTTCTCATTGCTGTTGTGATCTTGGGTGGGTAATCCATACTCCACAATTGAGAGATCTACCCTAACAAGTGGTATCAATGCCTGGTTACCATAGACAAGTGATATTAGATGGTCTAGATAGAGGTGGTGTTGATCGAGATTAAACAAAAAGAAAAGTATAATCAAGATGGAGATCAATCGGTTCAATGGAAAGAGTAATTTTTTCTTGTGGCAAGCGAGAGTGAAGGATGTGCTTATCCAACATGGATTGATCGATGCTCTCTTGAATGAAAAGAAGTCGGCCACCATAGAAAAGAAGATTTGAGAGCAGCTACAAATGTAGATGGTGAGTACCATCCATATGTACCTGACTGATGAGGTGGTGATCTATATATTTTATGAGACTTTCTTGATAGTGCTGTTGTTCAAGGCGAAGTCCCTCACCAACACTCTCTTCATTTAGAGGCACTTCTACCAATGGTGGATGGATGAGGGATAGAGCGTGCAAGAGCATCTTAGCACTTCCAAAAGATTCTCATCGATCTTCTTAGTATAGGTGAGAAGGTTGAGGAGAAGATCAGGGTGTTGGTTTTACTAGCATTGCTTTCTTATTCGTATGAGTCCTTGGTGACTACTCTTCTAGTGTAAAAGAGCACCATCAAGATGGACGAGCTCACTATGATGATTCTCCAAAATGAGATTCTCAGGAGGGTGAACCCATCTTCAAGCTCAGATGGCAGTAGCTTAGCTTTGATGGTTTCTAAAGGAGCAAGTGACAGCAGACGGAGTGGCAGAGGATAGCGAGGAGGATGATCTGGGTCCAAGATTAGGGACCCCAGTAAGATTAGGTGCTACTGATGTGATGAGTTAGGATATCATGTTGGAGATTGTCCTTAACTTAGAGATCAAATGAGGGTCACTGCAGCAATGGCTAGTAGCAAGTTAGAGGATGATGTCCTAGTGATATCTAATGATATATCTGAAGGGAAATCCTGATTTCCCGGTCCAGGTTCGTTCAGATCTGATTAGATCAAGAGATATATTTCAAAAATTTTTTCTTGATCTCAATCAGATCTTGATAAGTTTTAGATCTGATTATTATTATTTTAATAAATAAAATAAAATAAGATAAATTAAATCAAATTTAATTTACCTGATTTGGGTAATCCTATTACCCTGTAGATGATCCTGATTGCAGCGGAAGGTTCTGGATCTTAGCCACGCAAGCGCCTGGCCTCTACCGGTATCCACTCGGGTTGGATCTGGAGAACCTCTTCTTCTCTATCACACCTCCAAAAATCAGATCTGGATCTGATCTGGAGGATCTTCAAAACTCTTTTGAAGATCTGCAGTCGTCCTTTTGCAGCAGCGCAGCCTTCTTGCTTTTGATCGCCTTTCCTTGATCTGAATCGCACCAAACTAAGTCCAAAACACTTTTGGACGTGGAGAGCAAGGGGAGAAGAGAGTATGGCATGGAGAAGGAGGGGAGAGGCAGCCTTGGGGCGTATCTAATAGCATTCAAACACACTTGGAATTAGGGTTGGGCGCAGGGTCTTATTTATAGACCTCTTGTGATCCAACTCCTCTTCCTCTCAACCAATCACAACCCTTTGTGAAATCAGATCTAAATCTGATTGGTTGAAAAAGAGACCCCTGGATTCCTCCTTAGAGGGCGCCTAAGACCAGTCAAACTGGATTCTTAGTAGAACTCTGAATTGGAATCCTAAAGGGAGGTGGAGTCCTTGTCCAACAAGGACTCCTAGGCGCCTCCTACTTGGGCTCACGCCACCCTTGGCGTGCGCCCTTCTCCTTGCCAGGTTCTGGCAGGGGGACAAGCCCCCACCAGCTCTCCAATAGGTGCATGACATGTGGTCAAAAGTCAAAGGGTCAATGGTCAACGTTTGACCAGTCAAAGGTAGACTTTTGACCAAAGTCAAAGAACAAGAAATGGCAGGTGACCAAAAATGGCAGGTAATGTCTTACAAATAAGACAACCTATTCTGACTTGGACAACCTCCAGTCAGACCATATGAAGGCCTCTGATTGAGCACAAACTCCTTTGGCTCAGTCAGGACAACTTATTTATGATAGTAAAAGAAGAACGTTAGGTTCAATCGAGTGCTAGCACGATTTCCTTGAACCTAATTGAATCTCATTCAGATCAATTGAACTAGATCAGTTCAATTGATGATCACCAGATTCAAACCCTTGTTTGTGTGACCCAGTTAGGTTCAGTTCTGTATGGTAATGGGATATGTCATGATCTCTATCATAGACATCATCGAAACTCCTTTCGATGGATCAGAACTCTTCTGATTCGAACAGCTAGAATGATCGATCATCTAAATCATTCTAATTGCTCCCAAAATCCACCAGTGACACCTAGCAGTATATGGTGGCAACCCATCAGAGCTGAATGCGAACCTCTTGGTGCAGCTACCTGTGTGATTCAAGTTCTTCTATCTTGAGCCCCGATCAGATTAGGGTTAAGGTGAACTCGTCAAACCCTAGTCTCTGTCATATGATGTAATCATTCGATTCGAGTCCAATGTGAAAATCTAAATAGAAACTCTTTCTATTATTTCACTCTACCATGGCCATGGATTTCTGGACTTGATTCTCATGATCATCATAGGGCTACTCCTCTACCACCGAGGTAGATAGATCCCATCTTGATGCAATCCAGTTCCTACAATGAACATGCTATAGCCAACATACACCTCAGGGTTCCATATGGCTAGGAGACCGAGTAATGGTGTAGTCAAACTATAACACCCTCAAGGTGAACTGCCGATGCATCTCAGGTCAAAGAACCAGACACACTACTGCAGCATCGAGTCAGTCATTGACGAGAAGGTAGACTCCCTAATGACTACTCGAGGTGGTCACGCTCAGTGCCCTCGTTCTCTAACGAGTACCTGTACTCTCGCTCCGGTGTCTCCACACCGTAGACTCAAGACTCATCTACTAAAGAGAAGCGATCGTACACCAACCTTCCGGATCAATCACCATCCTCGTGATGATCCTATGGTCGGGAGCTGTTTATGAGTTAATAATGATTATTCATGTCTTAAATTTTCAACTCTTGAAAATATGAATTATCATTACCATTAACTCAAAGGATGTATCACAGACACTAAATACACATGTGTGATAGAAAATAACCCATTTCATTAATTATAGTCAAAATTACAATTTTGCCCCTAGAAGTGTATTACAAGTGTCAGCCAATTCTGGCTTCTAGGGCACATATATCTAACAATCTCCCACTTGTCCTAAAGCCAATTGGCTACAAGTCTAAGTCCCATCTTCTCAAGGTGGGCTTCGATCTTCTGCTGGCCCAACGGCTTTGTAAGTGGGTCTGCCACATTATCTGTGGAGTTGACTCTCTTGACCTCAACGTAACCTTTCTCAAGGTAATCGCGGATGAGATGATATCGCCGCTCATTTGCTAGGAACTCTTCCAGCACAAACAGTCTGCCAGATGTCGACTTTCGATCATCTATATCGGACATGAAGTCCGAGTCTGTGTATCCCTGAACTTGGAGTTCTCCATTACCAAAGACCAACATCATATCCTTAGTTCTTCTCAAGTACTTAAGGATACATTTCACAGAAGTCCAGTGTTCTTCACCTGGATTTGACTGATATCTGCTTGTGACACTCACAGCATGGGCTATATCAGGTCGTGTACATAGCATGGCATACATGAGGCTCCCTATTGCAGAAGCATAAGGGATCTTGCTCATGCGTTCTATTTCCTCAGGTGTGCTGGGGCACATCTTCTTGGAAAGATGAATACCATGTCTGAAGGGTATTAATCCCCTCTTAGAGTTTTCCATACTAAACCTCTTTAGTACTTCCTCTATGTACATTTTCTGTGAAAGTCCTAGCATCCTATTCGGTCTATCCCTATAGACCTTAATTCCTAGAATAAAGGATGCTTCACCTAGGTCTTTCATGGAGAATTCCTTAGGACAACCACATCTTGACTGATGTCAACATGGGAATATCATTCCCAATAAGGAGGATGTCATCCACGTACAATACGAGGAAGACAACAGCGCTCCCACTGACCCTTTTGAAAACACATGGTTCCTCTTCATTTTTGATGAAACCAAACTTTTTGATCACATCATTGAAACGAGTGTTCCAGCTCCGAGATGCTTGCTTAAGTCCATATATGGACCTTTGCAGCTTGCAAACCTTGTGATCAGTATCACTGGATGTGAAACCTAGCGGCTGTTCCATATAGATATCTTCCTCAAGATATCCATTTAGGAATGCCGTTTTCACGTCCATTTGCCATATTTCATAATCGAAATAGGCTGCAACAGCAAGCAATGTGCGGATGGATTTTAGCATAGCTACCGGGGAAAAGGTATCCTGATAGTCAATGCCTTCACGTTGACTATAACCTTTTGCCACCAGTCTAGCCTTGAATGTCTCCACATTCCCATCTGCACCAATCTTTCTCTTGAAGATCCATTTACACCCAATAGGTACTATACCTTCTGGTGGATCTACCAAGGTCCAGACTTGGTTTGAGTGCATCGAGTCGAATCTTCTGACTTCATTGCCTCAAGCCATTTCTCGGAGTCGATATCTGATATCGCCTCGTTGTAGGTTTTGGGATCATCACCATGAGCACCATTACCTATGAGGAACATTTCCTCTACATCCTCTGAAATAATACCTAAGTATCTTTCAGGGGGACGGGAAACTCTTTCCGATCTACGAGGTGGAGGAGGTAGTGTTCTTATTGGCTCAACCTGATTTGGTTCCACTTGGTCCTTAGCTCTTTCTGCTTGTGAGACTTTCTCATCAAGCTTAATCTGCTTTCCAATGCCACTATCTTGAATAAACTATTTTTCAAGAAATATGGCATGTCGACTCACAATCACATTGTGGTCTTCTGGAATGTAGAAATAGTATCCTAATGACTCTTTAGGATATCCTATGAATCGAGCTCTAAAGGACCTAAACTCTAACTTGTCCGCTTGTTGTCTTTTGACATAAGCCGGACAACCCCAAATTCTGAGATGACTCAGACTTGGTTTCTTACCGTGCCATATCTCATACGGTGTGGTAGGAACGGTTTTAGAGGGAACCCTATTCAGTAAATAGATTGAAGTTAATAATGAATGTCCCCAAAGAAAATCTGGGAGGTCTGTGAAGCTCATCATGGATCGAACCATATCCAATAGAGTCCGATTTCTCCGTTCTGAAACCCCGTTGAGTTGAGGTGTTCCTGGTGGAGTCCATTGAGAGACTATGCCATTTTCCTTAAGATAGTCTAGGAATTCCCGGCTAAGGTATTCACCTCCTCGATCTGATCGAAGAACCTTAATGGGTTTTCCAGTTTGTTTTTCTACTTCATGTCTGAATTCTTTGAACTTTTCAAAGGCTTCAGACTTATGTCTCATAAGATACACATACCCATACCTAGACAGATCATCGGTAAAGGTAATGAAGTAGACAAAATTGCCTCTAGCCGGCACATCGAATGGGCCGCACACATCAGTATGTACTAGGGCAAGGAGATCTGTGGCCCTCTCCCCATGTCCAACAAAAGGGAGTTTAGTCATTTTGCCTTGAAGACAAGATTCACAAGTTGGATATGACTCAAAAGTCAATGGACTCAATAGCCCATTTTTCTCCAATTTGTTAATCCTATCTTCTGCTATATGACCTAATCTCAGGTGCCATAGATATCTGTCGTTTGGACTATCCCTAGGTCGTTTGGCATTCACGTTTTGCTCGATAGTTAAAATAGGTACATCAATATGCAACTGATAAAGACCATTAACAAGGAAACCATTTGCAATTTTATTTCTTTCATAAAGAATGTTACAATGGTCCTTAAAGAAGGTGATCACATAACCTTCTTGTGCTAAGCATGAAACAGAAATCAAATTCCTGCTAGCTGCAGGCACATAATAACAGTCTTTTAAAACTAAGTCTAAACCAGATGGTAATCGCAGAGGGTATGTTCCCACGGCTACTGCAGCAACTCTTGCTCCATTACCGATGCGTAGGATCATGTCTCCATCCCTCAGCCTCCTGCTATCCTCAAGACCCTGCATAGAAGTGCACAGATGAGCACTAGAACCAGAGTCAAGCACCCAACTGGATGCAGAAGAAACCGTAAGGTTAGACTCAATAACGAGCATACCTCCAGAAGGACCTTCCTTCTTGTTCTTCAGGGTGGCCAGGTAAGTAGGGCAGTTCCGCTTCCAATGGCCGTCGCTGTTGCAATGGAAACACTTTCCTTTGCCATCGACCTTCTTCTTCGGTTCTGCCTTCTTCTTCTTTGATCCTTCTACCTTTTGCTTTTTCACAGACTTCTTTTTCTTTCCATAAGACTTTCTTTTGGAAGAAGTCCGTTCCATAGCAAGAACTGAGCCTTTAGAACCTTTCATAGAAAGCTCAGCGGTAACCAGCATATTCATCAACTCGGCCAAGGAATTTTGAAGTTTATGCATGTGGTAATTCATGATGAATTGCCCATATGCATCAGTCAAGGATTGCAGAATAATATCGTTCTGCAGATCCAAGTCCAACTTCACACCGAGCTTCTCAAGCTCTTCCATGTCCTTGATCATTGTCAGACAGTGATCTTGGACTGACTGCCCATCACGCATCTTAGCCTTAAAAAGTCATTTCGTGACTTGATATTTGGCTGCGCGACTCTGTTCACCAAACATCTCCTGCAGGTGAGCCAACATTTGGCGAGCAGTCCCGATATCTTCATGTTGGCGCTGGAGCTCATCAGACATCGAGCCCAACATGTAGTATCTGGCCTTATTGTCTTCGTCAATCCATTTTTCCAGAGACGCTCTCTGTTCAGTGGATGGACGAGCTGGTAAGGTGGGAGGGTCCTGGTCCAAAACATGTGTTAACTTCTCTGAACCCAAAACAATTTTGTAGTTCCTGAGCCAATCTTTATAATTGGGTCCAGTCAGTCTATGTGTGTCTAGGATACGTGCCAGTGGGTTGGACGCAGACATTTTCCTGTAGAGAGTCAAAGATTCTAGTTAGATACTGTAATTTTGACTTGACCAATTTGTTTAGGGATTTTATTTTTAAACAAATTAGCTCCCACTATTTTCTCGGATCCCTACACTCCCTCTGTAGAGATGCGAAAATCTCCGCGATTGATGATTTCTAGTGGGTGGTGCGGTCTCACCAACTGACTCATCACCTCACCTAACAGTTATTGGTGATGGGTTAGCCAATGAGTGAACAACTCTTGTTCAATGATTCTCTAATCATGGTGCACCCAAACTTGGTCTCTAATTCATGAATCTCACCGTATCCGGAATATTGATCCACTCCTTAGTTAAGTCAGACCCACCATTTGCATAGACTGGGTTCCTAATTGGGTCTCTCACCGTATCCGGAATATTGAGCCCAACTCATCCTCCAGCCCATAGCATCCAATGCCTAATAGACATGGTTGCGTCTTCCCGGTGCAACTGAGCCACTGTATCCAGCCGAGAACAATCAACCCCGGGAAGGGCCCGCACGTCTACAATGGTGGAAGACCTCGGACTTAATCTTTTCTTAGGGAGAATTGATTCAGGTCTCATTAAACTAGACTTGGCTTAGTCATAACAATTATGACTAACCTAGTGGCATGGGTCAGCTCGGATTATTGACCACCTCAGATCAGAACTGTGTCAACAGATATGGCCAGGTAAGTGAGACCGGTGGAAGGAATATGCCGTTAACTCGCACAAGAACGCATTCAGGTCGAGTAGCTTCCAATTAAAAACCAGTCGGTCGTCTGTGCCAAACTTACCTTAGACACCAAATTGTTGAGTCAGAACCAATTGGGTTAGCCTACAATCCAGACTCTAACCTCTGAGCCTAATTAGGTCTTGCTTGATCGTGACTCGATCTTGACCCAGACTTAATCCTATTAGGCTGGTCAATTTAAGCATTGTTGATCCCATCTAACCAACTCTTGATTCGGTTTGATCAACCGCTTAGACCTAATTGAGCTACCCAAGCCCGAACCCAGTATTATGAATATGTCTTAGATCTGAAATTCTCAATTTTAGACCTAATTAATATTCCATAAACTTAATTCTTAATTAAGTTGGGTTCATAAACAAAATATGCACAATAAATCCTAGGGTTTCAGGATCTAGGGTTTTGCAGAAAGTAAGTTTTGGGTTTCTGATTAAGGACGAACACGCAGCACCCCTACACGTCATAAGAACACCCCATCGAATGGGAAGAGAGGGCCTTTAAACCCTTCTTCGTTCTTATGACCGGACGGCCAAGAGGAACGCCTTAATCAGGAACATGTAAATCTACAAAACAGTTATAGATCTATATCATATATCTCATATACAAATTTAGATCTAATCAAGGCATATTTTGCATACATCTCATGTATCAAATCATGCATGTTTTCAGATCTAAATTATCACATAATAATCTAAAAAATTAGATTTAAATTGATCTAATCAAAATAAATTCTAATCTAGACAATTATGTAGAACTATTCTACAACTAGTCTAGTCATGCATCTATCATATCTCATATGATATTTAAAATTAAATAATTTTTATTTGCTGTTTATCAGATGTTATTATAACACTTATAATATCAGAAAATAGTAAATAAGAAGATCTAAAATATGATTTAATCAGATTAAATCAAAGACATGCAAAACTATTCTATAGAACTATTCTATTCTAGAACTAGTCATGCATATCTTCATGTTCTTAGATCCAAATCATTTAATTTTAATTTTTCTGATTTCAGATCTGATCACATCTCATGTGACATCTGAAATCACTTTATTTTCTAATTAAAATAAAATTAAAATCAGATCTAAACAATTTTAGAACCATGGCTCTGATACCAGTTGAAGGGAAATCCTGATTTCCCGGTCCAGGTTCGTCCAGATCTGATTAGATCAAGAGATATATTTCAAAAATTTTCTCTTGATCTCAATCAGATCTTGATATGTTTCAGATCTGATTCTTATTATTTTAATAAATAAAATAAAATAAGATAAATTAAATCAAATTTAATTTACCTGATTTGGGTAATCCTATTACCCTGTAGATGATCCTGATTGCAGCGGAAGGTTCTGGATCTTAGCCACGCAAGCGCCTGGCCTCTACCGGTATCCACTCGGGTTGGATCTGGAGATCCTCTTCTTCTCTATCACACCTCCAAAAATCAGATCTGGATCTGATCTGGAGGATCTTCAAAACTCTTTTGAAGATCTGCAGTCGTCCTTTTGCAGCAGCGCAGCCTTCTTGCTTTTGATCGCCTTTCCTTGATCTGAATCGCACCAAACTAAGTCCAAAACACTTTTTGGACGTGGAGAGCAAGGGGAGAAGAGACTATGGCATGGAGAAGGAGGGGAGAGGCAGCCTTGGGGCGTATCTAATAGCATTCAAACACTTGAATTAGGGTTGGGCGCAGGGTCTTATTTATAGACCTAAGCTTGTGATCCAACTCCTCTTCCTCTCAACCAATCACAACCCTTTGTGAAATCAGATCTAAATCTGATTGGTTGAAAAAGAGACCCCTGGATTCCTCCTTAGAGGGCGCCTAAGACCAGTCAAACTGGATTCTTAGTAGAACTCTGAATTGGAATCCTAAAGGGAGGTGGAGTCCTTGTCCAACAAGGACTCCTAGGCGCCTCCTACTTGGGCTCACGCCACCCTTGGCGTGCGCCCTTCTCCTTGCCAGGTTCTGGCAGGGGGACAAGGCCCCCACCAGCTCTCCAATAGGTGCATGACATGTGGTCAAAAGTCAAAGGGTCAATGGTCAACGTTTGACCAGTCAAAGGTAGACTTTTGACCAAAGTCAAAGAACAAGAAATGGCAGGTGACCAAAAATGGCAGGTAATGTCTTACAAATAAGACAACCTATTCTGACTTGGACAACCTCCAGTCAGACCATATGAAGGCCTCTGATTGAGCACAAACTCCTTTGGCTCAGTCAGGACAACTTATTTATGATAGTAAAAGAAGAACGTTAGGTTCAATCGAGTGCTAGCACGATTTCCTTGAACCTAATTGAATCTCATTCAGATCAATTGAACTAGATCAGTTCAATTGATGATCACCAGATTCAAACCCTTGTTTGTGTGACCCAGTTAGGTTCAGTTCTGTATGGTAATGGGATATGTCATGATCTCTATCATAGACATCATCGAAACTCCTTTCGATGGATCAGAACTCTTCTGATTCGAACAGCTAGAATGATCGATCATCTAAATCATTCTAATTGCTCCCAAAATCCACCAGTGACACCTAGCAGTATATGGTGGCAACCCATCAGAGCTGAATGCGAACCTCTTGGTGCAGCTACCTGTGTGATTCAAGTTCTTCTATCTTGAGCCCCGATCAGATTAGGGTTAAGGTGAACTCGTCAAACCCTAGTCTCTGTCATATGATGTAATCATTCGATTCGAGTCCAATGTGAAAATCTAAATAGAAACTCTTTCTATTATTTCACTCTACCATGGCCATGGATTTCTGGACTTGATTCTCATGATCATCATAGGGCTGCTCCTCTACCACCGAGGTAGATAGATCCCATCTTGATGCAATCCAGTTCCTACAATGAACATGCTATAGCCAACATACACCTCAGGGTTCCATATGGCTAGGAGACCGAGTAATGGTGTAGTCAAACTATAACACCCTCAAGGTGAACTGCCGATGCATCTCAGGTCAAAGAACCAGACACACTACTGCAGCATCGAGTCAGTCATTGACGAGAAGGTAGACTCCCTAATGACTACTCGAGGTGGTCACGCTCAGTGCCCTCGTTCTCTAACGAGTACCTGTACTCTCGCTCCGGTGTCTCCACACCGTAGACTCAAGACTCATCTACTAAAGAGAAGCGATCGTACACCAACCTTCCGGATCAATCACCATCCTCGTGATAATCCTATGGTCGGGAGCTGTTTATGAGTTAATAATGATTATTCATGTCTTAAATTTTCAACTCTTGAAAATATGAATTATCATTACCATTAACTCAAAGGATGTATCACAGACACTAAATACACATGTGTGATAGAAAATAACCCATTTCATTAATTATGGTCAAAATTACAATTTTGCCCCTAGAAGTGTATTACAAGTGTCAGCCAATTCTGGCTTCTAGGGCATATATATCTAACAATATCTACTTCTTTCTAGGAGTGGATTTTAGATTCTACATGCACTCATCATGTTTATTGTAGAGAAGAGTTGTTTGACTCCCTAGAGAGCAGGAGGATACTATTCATATGCCGAATGGATCGAGCTGTGTGATTAGAGGCATCAAGATGATCAACCAGAGAACACATGATGATATAGTAAAGAGATTGAGGTCCAATACATACCCAATTTCATGTAGGGTTTGATCAACATAGTGGTAGCGATTGATTTCAAAATTTCTATCAACCAAACCCTAATCCCAAGATACACCTTGATGATATTCAATCATAAGCATGCATAAAAAGTAAGATAATAAAGCATACACTTTAATAATCTGATTTGGTGATGATTAACTTTCATGACACGTCCACGTGTTCGCCCTCTAATGGTGATCCACATAGAAATTAGGTTCAAGAATGACTCCTCTTGAATCCTTGCTTGCTGAATTCTATTCAAGAATTTCTTATCCTTATTCTATCTTCTTCTCCCTTTTCTCTTCTTTTATTCTCTCTTTTATTCTCTTTTTAGCCTTCCTAAATTTTCTTCCGAACTCTTATCTTAAAATAAAACTCCTTGTATTAATTAAGACCTTGTCTAAAGGAAGACTTCTTGTCTTAAATAATACCTTGTCTAAAAGAAAGAAAGGAAGAGAATCTGATCAGACTTCAAATGCCTAGACTTCTTGAATATGAGTCCTATTTATAGACTCAGAGGAGGCACTAATAACATCCTTTTCCAACACTTATCATCCCTCCATTAGACATATAAAGGAACCACATAAGTTTCCTAATGCAGAAGGAGTCTGGTAAGGCACCATACATTCATCGGAGAATTTATTTACCTCCAAAATATTGTATATATGACTTTCCATCAGATATAACCCGATCCTTATCTAATATGCATGGAAAAGGAGAGAGAATATCAAATATATGGTGCCAACCAAGATCCTTCAGGCAGAAGGAGTCTTGGTGCCAACTTTAAAACCAAGCATCGCATTACGTCACGTTACTTCAGAAGAGAGGATAAAGTCCATGCCATATTTGACTTGGTCAAATATGGTGGGTAGCAAGAGAGAGAGGGAGAGTCATAGGGTGCACCATCTTGGTCAATGCCCCTAAGCAAAAGGAATCTTATCCCTTCTCCATGCCACAAAACTCATGCATAACATATTTGGTGCACCAACAAGGGAAGGAGTTTATGGTGTCTAGGACTCTCCACTGTGGGCATCCAGATAAAGCTAAAAGGGTGCCATCTGATGCCTACCCTTCTGGCTCAACCTAATCTCAAATCCAAATCTATTGGTTAGCCAAAAAGAATGGATTCAAACCAAAATCAATTTGGTTAGGAGTTAGTTTAGCTAACATGTGCTAGCATATTAATTAGCAACCTAATTAGGATCTAATGAACCTAATAACACTTCTTGATCAATTTCTTATTGTGTGTGACCCATTGGGTTCTACATCTAGCTACCAGTAGGTCTAAGTGCATCTTAACCTAATTTGATTAACTCAATCTCAACTGATTAGAGTTCAATTCATGCCAACCTGAATTCAGCAATTAGACAATTCTTCTAATTAAGGATTGAATTAATCACATTAATTCAATCAAATCTCCAAGTCAAGATTAGCATCTAGCAATATATCATGACTATCTAGAAGATATAGAATTTAATAAAAATACCAAATATACCCTTTGGTGGCAAGTTCTTGTGCAATTCAATCCTTCGATCATCGTGCATCCCAAATAAATTTATGTGTATGATTAATGTCAAACTCAAACACATATTCATGTTGATTCTTCATCATTCAGTGATAACTCTAATAAAATACGAGAAATCTTATCTAATCTTCATTTTACTTTGGCCAAAGACTTACTGAGTTATCCATAGATGAGAATATATAGGATGACATCTTCTCTTATAAGGAGTGATCAATTTCTTATTGACCTACTCACAACCTTCATATACACTCAACCATATCCAGAACATCCCGTTCATGACTTAATGTCATGATTGAGTATGAACCAAAAATATGGATTCATGTGCATAAGGTGTCCTGGTAATCTCAGGTCTAAGGATTACTTGCACAACTCCTACTTAGAAAACCATCTTTTGATATACAAGTAAGGTTCCATAAGATATTCTCTTTCAGCAAGTCAATTCAGTGAATTTATTCCTTGATGAACACCCACATCCTTATATTAGTGTTCCTACACAAGTAACTTGTGAGATTTTCCATCCTCTCTATTGAGTATATATAGGATGTGCTAATCTATCTGAAACATTGATCCCTAATTCAATATTCCTATGATCAAAAATATTTAAGATTAGAATTTTAAGATTTTAGGTCTTACAAGCATGACCCATTAATATCTCCTAAAACTATTATCCTAATCTTTAGGGTTCATCTTAATCTTTTAAACATTTAAAGATGCAACTGAAATGATGAATCAAAATGCCTTATTTTATTAATATCAGAATAAATATCATTAAATAAGTTGGGAGAATATATAGAAAAGTTTCATCACATCTGATTGGCTTGTAGGGTACTTACTCTTTCATTTCAAGTGGAATCTTATCTCATTAAGCAGACTGGATTCAAATGGCTATAGATGGATAGCTGATGATAGAATTTTGAAGGTCATGCATGATGATAGGATTATTTTGGAGGGAAGGAAGAGAATGAGAGAACATTACTATTTGGCAAGGAGCCTAGTATGAGGTGGAGCTTTAGGAGCTAAAGGGAGCCTAATGTAAGATGGAGCTCTAGGTGGAAGTGGATCGAACATGAGATGGAAGACTTGGGAGGATGAGGGGTGGCGTCGCAAAATGAAGTTCCTATTACCATAAGAGACTGAAGGAAAAAATATAGGGTTTTATGTATAGATTTTGAAACTTTTTCAAAATATTGCATAGCGGAAGACATTGATTAATAAAATTAATCTAATAATGCATGTATAAACTCCTAGATCTAGAATCTTATGATATGATATTAGGCATGCAATAAATCTGAAAAAAAATAACATGAAGGTATTGATCATATCAATACCTAATCTAGATCTAATCTATAACATAATAGAGATCAGATCTCTATACTTGATCGCAAGTCAAGAACTCTACTTGCTATTTTTATGATTTAGAATGTTGGTCAGAGCTGCACAGGTCATCCGACTCTACAAGTTGTCCATATAAGGCTTCAAGTTTGATTGAAGGTCCGTTGATCAGAAATCTATGCAGCATGCTAGCACCTTATAGATCCCTCCTTGATGGTTGATCATTAATCATTTTCTTCCAATTTCTTGGACCTTCTAAGGGATGAAAAAGATGAGGAGGATTTGCGAGAGAAGATCGTCCTCACTTTTCTCTAAAAGGATAGTGCAAGATGGAGATCTAAAACCCTAGAGAAGAACCCTTTCTTCTCTCTTTTGTTTTCTCTCACCAGGATACATAAGGGTTGTGTCCAAAAGAAACCCCATGCCACAATGTTATTTGCACTCAATATTCGCTCACCCAAGAGGTTATCCCATGCTCAAACTCCTCTAAAAATTCTATGTTAAAACTCTACTTAAATAGGAAGAAAAAGTAGAGTCCTAGTCCAGGTCAAATACCTAGATTAGGAAGGATCAAAGGGGAAATGAAGGGGGTGCCCAACTCTTGGGCACCTCTTTTTTATTTTTAGGCATGGGATACCTTAAACACATGCTAATAATTCTCCTTTGCTATGCCAAAATCAGATTAAATCTAATTATAGTTGGTGCCCACAATGGATAGATTTTTATCAAACTCTATCAAATAGAGTCCTAGGTCAAAACAACCTACTTATTTTGACCTAGTCAAAACTAATTTCCAAACCAACAGAGAAAGAGATTAAGGGGCATGCATGGGCTTCTCTGGGCATGAAAAATCTCATATAAAAAAAAAGGTCATGGGGTGTTGTGAGGAGGCACAAGGAAAGAGAGAGAGCTCTAGTTCAACTGGACTCTCTAGTTTTCTTTGGTCACACCAAGATTTTAAATCTAATTAAATTAGGATTGGTACAATCTAATTAAGAATGATCCTAATCTAAATATAAGCTCATTTAAATTAAATTAAATCATATTTATTGATTTAAATTCTAATCTAATTAGAAATTAGGTGCACATAAGTCCTAATTGAATGGAGAATTGATCTTCCTTATCATTGGCTTATCCCATAAACCAATTAGATTTGATTTAATCAAGTCCAAATCAAATCAAATTAAATTTAATTAGACTCGATCTTAGCCCTAATACTCAATTAAATTGAGTCAATTAGCAATCCAATAATCATCCTGCAATACTTGCACTAGATCAAATATCAATCGTATTGACTGTTTGATCCTAGAATGATTAAAAATTATTGATCAACCATCCGATTGAAATCTCTTATGTCTGTGACTCCATAGGTTTGACCATAAATTAGTAGTATAGGAATAAATTTTTGTACTAATCAAAGTGACCATCTAGCACTGAAATTCGACATTCGAATAGATCGAATGCATGTAAAGCAACAGTCTAGAACCTATTTAGATATGGTTACCGTATAATTTATTAGATATATGTACCCTAGAACCAGAATTGGCTGACATTTGTTGTACACTTCTAAGGACAAAATTTTAATTTTGACTATAAATATTAAAATGGGTTATTTTCTATCACAATGTGTATTTAGTGTCTGTGATACATCCCTTGATTTAATGATAATAATAGTTCTTATTTTCAAGAGTTAAAAATTTAAGATATGAATTTTTATTATTAACTCATTAAATGCTCCTGACTGTAGGATCATCATAAGGATGGTGATTGATCCGGAAGGTTGGTATACAATCACTTTTTTATAGTAGATAAGTCTTGAGTCTATGATGTAGAGACATCAGAGTGAGAGTATAGGTACTCGTTAGAGAATAAGGGCACTGAGCGTGACCACTTCGAGCAGTTATAAGAAAGTCTACCTTCTCATCGATGACTGGCTCGAAGCTGCAGTGGTGTGTCTGGTTGTTTAATCTGAGGTGCATCGGTAGTTCACCTTGAGGGTGTTATAGTTTGACTACACCATAACTCGATCTCCTGACCATTCAAAATCCTAAGGTATATGTCGGCTATAGCATGTTTGTTATAAGAATTGGATTGCACCAAGAGAGAATCTATCTACCTCAGTAGATGAGGAGCAGCCCTATGATAATCGTGAGAATCAAGTCATAAGCCCATGGCCGTGGCAGAGTGAAATAATAGAAAGAGCTTCTATTTAGGTTTTCACATCGGACTTAAATCAAATGATTAAATCATATGATAGAAATTAGGACTTGATGAGTTCACCTTAATCCTAATCTGATCAGAGCTTAAGATAGAAGAACTAAATCACATATGTAACTACACCAAGAGATTCATTTTCAATTTTGATGGATTGCCACCATATACTGTTAGGTGTCACTGGTGGATTTTGGGAGCAATTAGAATGATTTGGATGATCGATCATTCTAGTTGTCTAAATCAGAAAAGTTCTGATCCATCGAAAGGTATTTCGATGATGTCGATGATAGAGATCACGACATATCCCATTACCATACAAAACTGAACCTAACTGAATCCCACAAACAATGGTTTGGATCTGGATATCATCAATTGGACTAATCCAGCTCAATTGATTTGAATTAGATTCAATTAGGTTCAAGAAAATTATGCTAGCATATGATTGAGCCTAATGTTCTCCTTCTATAATCATTAAAAGTTATCTCGACTGAGCCAAATATGTTTGTGCTAACTCAGGTATCTTAACTTGGTCTGACTGTAGCTTATCCAAATCAGAAAAGAGTTGTCTTAATTTGTGAGATAAATTTGAGACAACACCTACCATTTTTCAATACCTGCTAATTCTTATCTTTTGACTTTGGTCAAACATTGATCTTTGATACTTAGACATCTGCCCATGTGTCATGTGTTAGATTTGGTGTACAGAGCGAAATCATGGATTTCAAAGCAAAATGATGAAATCAAATAAACCAAATCCAAACCCAAGGACCACCTTATTAGCAATTAAATCATATAATATGCATTTATAATATAAAAGAAAGTATTAAAACATACCTCTTATCGCTAAATCCTAAATTGATCCTGATCGTCGGTAGCAGTCCGTTAAGGTTTCCACCAGGTGCTCACGTGTTCACCCTCCAATATTGATCCACACAGAGACTTGATCAAGACATCAACACCTTTGATTTATTAAAGTTCTAATAATAAGAACTTTAATTAAAAGGACTAGTCCTTCTTTAGCCTTTATGTCACCAACCTTGCCTCTCCTTATCTATCTTTCTTTTTCTTTTGTCTTTTTAATTTTCCTTCCTAATCTCTTAGACTTAAGATGACTTCTTATTCTTATAATGACAAGGTTGGGACAAAAGAAAAGAAGAAAGAGAATTGGATAAAAAAGAAATTCTTATAAGAAAGAAAAGATAATGTTTACACACACCGGACTCTTGGTGTGCACCCCTATTTATAATGTACGTAAGGGTGCCATCTAAAAATTCACGCCCTTTGCTCATCAAAATCTCATGCCCCATCAGCCAATCTCACATCTCATCAGTAAAAATGAGATATATACTTAGTCCAAGAGGTGCCTTAAAGCAGAAGGACTCTTGGATTAATTCTACGTAAGCTTTTACGAAGAGTTGCAATGCTTCGTCTTTGGCACCACCCTTTCCATCCATTAGATCATGAAACAAAACCATCCAATGGCTCTAAAAAGTGATGCCCATTCAACAAGAAGCTGTGGAGATAAACTTTGAATAGTCAAAGTCCCAAGAGACTTTGACTTAGTCCAAGAGACGTCAAGGAGGAGTAGGCAGCATGGAGTCTTGGGTGGCAAGGGGGCTTGGGCGACAAAACATCTTGGGCGAAAATTTTAAAAGGAAAAAAGAAATATTTCATCTACAGAAGCACTCTTCTATGCCCCATATCAGATATCCATGCCAATTAAAAATATTTACACAACATAACATATGGGAAAAGTCAAAGAAGGTAGGCGCCATCTTATTCCATGCACCAAAGTGTCCTTTGCGCATGAAAGACTTCCCACACGCAAGAGAGAGACTCTCTGGCATGTGGGATGCAGGTATGTGGCACCCAATCTGAAGCCCAATCAATCTAGATTAATTCAACTCAAGACCAAATCTTATTTGGCTCAAATCGGATCTTAATTAGCCCAAATTGGAAGCCGATTCGAATCCAACTCGAATCCAGATGCTAGGGTTTGCTATATGTGCTAGCATATTCATCTTGCAAACATGGTCTAATCTAATTAGACCCTTAATCGATTCTCTTTGTGTGTGACCCATTGGGTTCCACATCTAACCAGCAGTGAGTCAGGGTGTGATTTGACCTAATCTGGTTAGAACTTAACCAAACCAATTTAGGTCAGAACTAGCCAACCCAATTTGACTTAATTTAGAACACTTTCTAATTTAATGATCAAATTAAAATTTTAATTTGATCAAACCAACAAGACATGATTGACGTCTAGCAACGTATCATGACTACCTAAAAGATGTAAAATTTTGATGGAAATACCAAAAATATCTTTTAGTGAAAAATTACCATGCAACTAGATCCTTCAATCTTCATGCATCCTGAATATGACTCTGGGTATGAAAATATGTCAATCCCAATATCATATTCATTTTTCTTTCAATCTTATGATAATGATTCATTTAATGAAACATTAAAAATCATTTCTAATTTTCATCATGCTTTGATCAAAGTCTTCTAGAATTATTATTTGTTTGAAGCAGGTAGGATGCTTTTTCCTCTTACCAGGAGAGATCGATTCCTTATTAACCTACTCACAATCTTCATATATATAATCTATCATATCCAGATCATCCCATACATAACTAAGTCATGAATGAGTACGAGCCAAAATATGGATTTATATATATAAGATTCTATGGTAGTTTCAGGTCAAAGGATTACATGCACAAATTCCATTATGAGAACCATCTATTGACATGTAGATAAGATTCCATTAGATATTCTCAATTTGGATCAATTCAGTGAACTCATTCTCTAATGAGCACCCACATTCTTATATTAGTATCATACACAAGTTATTGTGAGATCAATGACCCTCTTAATCGAGCATACAGAGAATGTGCTAGTCTTACCAAAAAACATTGATCCCTAACTTAATGTCCCATCGACTAGAAATATTTAAATTAGGGTTTTAAGATTTTAGGTCTTACTAGTATGATCTCATCATAATCCTAAAACCATAACCCTAATTTATAGAGTTCATCAAAATCTTAAATAATAAGACACTGAATATGATGAAATAAAATGGCTTTATTTATTAAAAAATGTCATTACATGAGTCTGGAAGATAAAGAACATCCCAAAAAATAAATTGGCTTGAGGGCATATTCCTTTCAATCTCCCACTTGCACTAAAGCCAATCGTCCTTATATTTTAATCCCATACAATCAAGGTGGCGATCAAACAATTGCAGTGGTAAAGCCTTAGTGAATGGGTCTGCTATGTTATTCTTTGTATCCACTCATTCTATGACCACATCTTGTCTTTCAATAATTTCTTGAATGAGATGGAAGCGTCTCAGAATGTGTTTGGATTTATGATGAGACCTTGGTTCTTTTGCTTGAGCTACAGCTTCAGTATTATCATAGTAAAGTGGTACCGGATTCTCCATTTCAGGAATTACACCTAATTTAGTGATGAACTTCTTCATCTAGATAGCTTTCTTGGCGGCTTCACTTACAGCTATGTATTCAGCTTCAGTGGTTGAGTCAGCAATAGTTGGCTGCTTTGTACTCTTCCAACTCACTGCTCCACCATTTAGAGTAAAGACATACCCTAAAATAGATTTGCTATCATCTGGGTCTGATTGAAAACTCGAATTAAAATATGCTCCTAATTTAAGATCAGAACCTCCATATACTAGAAAAATATCTTTAGTCCTTCTCAAGTACTTAAGAATATTTTTCACAGCTTTTCAATGATCCTCTCCTGGATCAGCTTGAAATCTACTTGCAATGCCTAAAGCATAAGCAATATCAGGCTTTGTACATAACATGGCATACATTATTGATCCAACAGCCGAAGCATAAGGAATAGAACTCATTCTATTTCTCTCTTCAAGTGTCTTAGGAGACATCCTTTTAGAGAGATGTATGCCTTGACTCATGGGTAAATAACCTCTTTTACTCCCATCCATACTGAATCTTTTCAGTATTAAGTCAATGTACCTTGATTGGGACAAGCCTAGCATCCTCTTAGATCTATCTCTATAGATCTTTATTTTAGTATATAGGATGCTTCTCCCAAATTTTTCATGGAAAACTTATTTGATAGCCATAATTTGACTGATTGTAATATTGGGATATCATTCCCAATGAGGAGTATGTCATCTACATACAGAACCAAGAAGACTACGGTTCTCCCACTAGTTTTCTTGTACACACATGGTTCATCAACATTCTTGATAAAACTAAACTCTTTTACTGTTTCATTAAAACGGATGTTCCAACTCCTTGATGCTTGCTTTAATCCATAAATGGATCTCTTAAGTTTGCATACCTGATTTGATCTCTTATTTGACTCAAATCCTTCTAGCTGTGACATATAGACTTCCTCCTCAAGGAAACCATTAAGGAAGGCAGTCTTTACATCCATTTGCCATATTTCATAGTCGTGGTATGCTGCTATAGCAAGCATAATCCGAATAGATTTGAGCATGGCAATAGGTAAAAATGTTTCATCATAATATTTTTGCCTAAAACCCTTAGCCATCAATCTGGCCTTATAGGTTTCAATTTGACCATCAGCTCCAATCTTTTTCTTAAAAATCCATTTACGTCCAATAGGATTTATATCCTCTAGTGCATCCACCAAAGTCCATACTTTGTTGGTGTGCATGGATTCCATTTCGAATTGCATGGCAGCCAGCCATTTGTAAGAGTCCTTAGTTTTGATTGCTTCCACATAGGTTAGAGGTTCATCATTTTCAATGACTTGGGCTTCATTATTCTCAATAATGAAACCATACCTCATAGGTGTATTTCATACTCTTTTAGACCTATGGATAGGCGTTATGTGTTCTGATTCTTTTATGTGATTATATGGTTGAGAAATTTCTATTTGATTTTCTTGAACTTCACTAAGTTCAATATTTCTGCCATTGCCCTTTTTTAGGATCAATTTTTTTTCCATAAAAATGGCATGCCTACTTACAAATACCTTTTGTTCAGTAGGATGGTAGAATAAATATCCTATACTAATTTTAGGATATCCTATAAATAGACATCTGTCTGATCTAGTATCAAGTTTATGTCCAAAATTTCTTTTGACATAAGCTGGACAACCCCATATCTTAAGATACTTAAGATTAGGTTTCTTACTTCTCCATATGTCATATGGAGTACTAGATATAGATTTAGAAGGTACTCTATTCAAGATGTAAATTGTAGTCTCCAGAGCATGACCCTAGAAGAAAATAGGTAAATTAGTGAAGCACATCATGGATCGTACCATATCTAATAAGGTACAATTTTTTCTTTCGACTACACCATTTAATTACGATGTATAAGGAGGTGTCCATTCAGAGAGAATCCCTTTAAATTTAAGATAGTCAAGAAACTCACTAGATAAGTATTCTCCTCCCTGATCAGATCGAAAGATTTTTATACATTGTCTAGTTTATTTTTCAACCATACTTTGATACACTTTAAATTTATCAAAAGCTTCTGATTTGTGTTTTATAAGATACACATATCCAAACCTAGATAAATCATCAGTGAATGTAATAAAATAAGAGTATCCTCCTCTAGCTTGAGTTGTCATAGGATCACATACATCCGTATGTACAAGTCCTAATAACTCTTTTATCCTTTCTCTATGTCCACTAAATGGAATCTTGGTCATTTTACCCATGAGGCATGATTCACAAGTTTCCATTGATTCATAATCAAAAGGATCAAAGAACTTTTCTTTATATAACTTATTAATCCTAGCCTCACTAATATGACCTAATCGACAATGCTAGAGTAAAGTATTATTTATGTCATCTCTCTTATGTTTTTCATTTTCATCAATATGAAATATATTATTATCCAGTCATAGAGTCAACAAACCTTTGCTAAATATGCCAAAACAAATAATTTCATTAGAATATTTGATCGTGCAACCTTCGCTCGTTACATTAAGACTATAACCTTGTTTTAATAACAAGGGTATAGATATAATATTTCTAATGATCTTAGGTATATAATAACAATTTGTAAGCTTTAAGATTTTTCCATAGGGTAACTTCAATATATTTGTCCCTACAGCTTCTGCCTGGATAGATTCTCCTCCAGCGCCATAAAGCTTGAAGTCATCTTTCTTCAAACTCTTAATTTTTTGCAGTCCCTGCAAAGATTTGCAGATATGAAAACCATAGCTGGTATCTAATAGCCAATAATTTGAAATAAAAGAATTTAATGATAATATAGTATGTATCTCATACGTACCTTTTGGTGCATTATTTGCACCAGACTTCACGGTTGCAAGGTAAGCCTTGCAATTCCTCTTCCAATTACCTGCTTTATCGTAGTGAAAATAGGTCGTTTGTCCGGAGACCTTCTTCCCATTTTTCTTCTTATTTATACTACTTTTAGGATTTAACCTTCTCTTTGAACCCTTTTTGCCTATTTTTTTCTTGAAGATCCCTTCCATAAGAAGAAGAGGAGCCTTATCTTTCTTGATATGGCTTTCTACTGTCTTGAGCATATTTAATAGCTCAGGCAATGAAGAATTTAGTTTGTTCATGTGATAGTTCACGACAAACTGAGAAAATAATTTTGGGAGTGATTGCAGGATCAAATCCTAACTTAACTCTCCATCCATCACAAAACCTAATTGACTTAATCGAGTGATTAGGTCAATTACCATCAAAACATGATTTTGTATGGATGTTCCTTCTGTCATTCTTACAGAAAATAATTGCTTAGATATCTCATATCTAGCAGTCCTGCTATGCTCTCCATAAAGCTCTTTTAGATTGAGAAATATGGATTGAGTATCCATGCTATCATGCTGCCTCTGTAATTCATTATTCACAGAGGCAAGTATGATGCATTTGATAGTAAAGGAATTATTTTGCCACATCTTGTATATGAACTTATCTTCATCTATGGCATCATTTCCTAATGGCTTAGGATCAGGGGTGTCAAGAATATTGGAGAGTTTTTCTTGACTGAGTATAATTTTAAGATTTCTCAACCAGTCAACATAATTTTGATCAGTCAATTTATTTGAATCCAAAATTGAACGTAATGAAAGTGAAGAAGTCATTTAATTTACAAAATAAAGAACAATACATAAGCAAACAATTCATGATGACAAACATAATTAAATTAGGATTTTAATTTAATTATATCTCCTACTAAAAATCATAACCCTCTTATTTATTTTCTTAGTGAGAATAAGATCCTAATTCCTTATAAAAAGTCTTGTAGTTGCACAACAAACTTGTTATAAGATCAAAGGTAGGAAACTCTTTCCAATTGCATTTTATGCAACTCTTAAAAAACTTTTACCTCTAAAACATTAATAGCCTTGTGTTAACACAACAAACTTTAATATTTTAGTTTAAGTAGAATTTTTCATTTTTATATAGTCAAAAATGAAATATAACTACTTTTATGGTTACACAATAAAGTAGTATATTCAAAATGCTGTAAGCATCTCAATGCACTAGATTAATATTACATCTTTCCCCATGATAGATCTTGTGGTTACACAACAGAACTAATATGGTTTTGGACATAATAAGAAACTAGTATGAAGGAAGGTCTTAATGTAGTGAATATAATATTAAGCATTGCAATCTGGAATTAAATTAATCGAATCGGCCAGGTAAATGGGAGAGAAATGGAAGCGCCCCCGTTGCTTTCCTTAGACACCAATAAATTGGCCAGGTCAGACAACGGAACCAACCATGTTCTCTTTACCAATCAAGAACCATTTTTCATGGACACCAATTGATCAATTAGACATCCTGACTGATTGAGCTAAAGATTAATTACACTACAACTTAATATAATTTTTATAGAGGGATTTAAATGGTCTCAATGCATATATTGATTCAAAACAAACTAAATGCATAATAGCATTAATTATGATAAAAATTATATATATCAATTAACATGTATAATTATTCTAGGACAACCATTATTACATAGTGAATACTTTCCAATATATCAGGGCAACCTTTACAGAATAATATATACAACATAATCTCATTATGATAAGAAAAAGAATATGATCTCATCATATAACTTAAAACATGCTAAAAATATTATATCATATTTTTTATTTATGCTATTATACTATAAGCAAAGCATTATATGATTTAACGTAATAAGGCACGCTCTGATACCACTATTGGATTTGGTGTACAGGACGAAAGCACGAATTTCAAAGAAAAAAAAAATGAAATCAAATAAACCAAACCCAAATCCAAGGACCACCTTATTAGAAATTAAATCATATAGAATGCATTTATAATATAAAAGAAGGTATTAGAACATACCTCTTATCGCTAAACCCTAAATTAACCCTGATCGTCGGTAGTAGTCCGTCAGGGTTTCCACCAGGTGCTCACGTGTTCACCCTTCAATGTTGATCCACATAGAGACTTGATCAAGACACCAGCACCTTTGATTTATTAAAGTTCTAATAATAAGAACTTTAATTAAAAGGATAAGACCTTCTTTAGCCTTAATGTCACCTTCCTTGCCTCTCCTTATCTATCTTTCTTTTTCTTTTGTCTTCTTAATTTTCCTTCCTAATCTCTTAGTCTTAAGATAACTTCTTATCCTTATAATGACAAGATCTAGATAAGAGAAAGGAAGAAAGAGAATTGGACAAAAAAGAAACTCTCGTAAGAATGAAAAGATAATATTCACACACACCGGACTCTTGGTGTGCACCCCTATTTATAATGTATGTAAGGGTGCCATCTAAAAACTCACACCCTTTCCTCATCAAAATCTCATGCCCCATCAGCCAATCTCATGCCTCATCAGTAAAAATGAGATATAGACTTAGTCCAAGAGGTGCCTTAAAGCAAAAGGACTCTTGGATTAATTCTACGTAAGTTTTTACGAAGAGTTGCATTGCTTCATCTTTGGCGCCACCCTTTTCATCCATTAGATCATGAAACAAAACCATCCAATGGCTCTAAAAGGGATGCCCATTTAGCAAGAAGGTGAGGAGATAAACTTTGAATAGTCAAAGTCCCAAGAGACTTTGACTTAGTCTAAGAGACGTCAAGGAGGAGTAGGCGGCATGGAGTCTTGGGCGGCAAGGGGGCTTGGGCGACAAAACATCTTGGGTGAAAATTTTAAAATGAAAAAAGAATTATTTCATCTGCAGAAGAACTCTTCTACACCCCATATCAAATGTCCACACCAATTGAAAATATTTATGCAACATAACATATGGGAAAAGTTAAAGAAGGTAGGTGCCATCTTATTCCATGCACCAAAGAGTCCTTTGCGCATGAAAGACTTCCCACGAACAAGAGAGAGACTCTCTGGCATGTGGGATGTAGGTATGTGGCACCCAATCTGAAGCCTAATCAATCTAGATTAATTCAACTCAAGACCAAATCTTATTTGGCTCAAATCGGATCTTAATTAGCCCAAATTGGAAGCCGATTCAAATCCAACTCGAATCCAGATGCTAGGGTTTGCTATATATGCTAGCATATTCATCTTGCAAACATGGTCTAATCTAATTAGACCCTTAATCAATTCTCTTTGTGTGTGATCCATTGGGTTCCACATCTAACCAGTAGTGAGTCAGGGTGTGATTTGATTAATCTGATTAGAACTTAACCAAACCAATTTAGGTCAAAACTAGCCAACCCAATTTGACTTAATTTAGAATACTTTCTAATTTAATGATTAAATTAAAATTCTTAATTTGATCAAACCCACAAGACATGATTGACATCTAGCAATGTATTTTGACAACCTAAAAGATGTAATTTTGATGAAAATACCAAAAATACCCTTTAGTGAAAAATTACCATGCAACTAGATCCTTCGATCTTCCTGCATCCTGAATATGACTCTGGGTATGGAAATATGTCAATCAAAATATCATATTTATTTCTCTTTCAATCTTATGATAATGATTTATTTAATAAAATATTAGAAATTATTTCTAATTTTCATCATGCTTTGATCAAAGTCTTCCTGAATCATTATTTGTTTGAAGTAGGTAGGATGCTATTTCCTCTTACTAGAAGAGATCGATTTCTTGTTAACCTACTCACAATCATCATATATAAAATCTACCATATCCAGATCATCCCATACATAACTAAGTCATGAATGAGTATGAACCAAAATATGGATATATATATATATATAAGATTCTATGGTAGTTTCAGGTCAAAGGATTACATGCACAAATTCCACTATGAGAACCATCTATTGACATGTAGATAAGACTCTATTAGATATTCTCAATTTGGATCAATTCAGTGAACTCATTCTCTAATGAGCACCCACATTCTTGTATTAGTGTCATACATAAGTTATTGTCAGATCAATTATCCTCTTAATCGAGCATACAGAGAATGTGCTAGTCTTATCGAAAAATATTGATCCCTAACTCAATGCCCCATTGACTAGAAATATTTAAATTAGGGTTTTAAGATTTTAGGTCTCACTAGTATGATCTTGATGCATGCTAATTTATAGCTATGGCAAGTGCAGTCGATCAAGTAATAAAGTGAATGAGTAGAGTATCGTCCCTAGAGGATTGGAAAATAAGTACTGAAAAACTCTTTCTTATGCTTTATTTCGAAGATCGATTTATGAGAATAAGAAATTAAAGAATAAAATAAAAAAAAAATAATTAAAAATTTTTAAGAAAATAGAGAGAGTGTAAATTATTAGGATTTTAAACTCAAGAGTAATGGATTACTAAGGCAATCGGTTCACCAACTCAGTCAATACAATATTCAGGTTTTAGATTAATTTTATTTCATGTGACGGTGGAGTCTCCTAATTTATTCACTACCCTTTGGTCCAAGCATAGCAAAACTATCAATATTTATCAATTATCCTTTGGTCCTTGATCGATATTTTGATTATCGAAGAAAAACCCTTTTCTTTCTCTCACAAATCACTCTTCTCTTTCTACCTCTCTCCTCTTTTTTTCTTTTTATTTTTCTTTATTTCTCTAACTCTCTTCCTTTTTCTCTTTTTCATTTTTTCTCTGACTTCCCTTCTCTCTTTCTCTGTCTCTCTTTGCGTCTCTCTCTCCGATTTTTTTTTTCATGGCAACAACAGCTTTTTATAGATAAAGAGTTTGATTTTTTCCTAAAATCCATCAAAAATTAGGTTTAAGACTCCCAAAACAACTCAAATTAGGATCTGGGTAATTCTGCCCATTAGATGTTGATCAAATGGTCCAAAAATCACTTAAAAACCTCTTAAAATAACCTAGATCATGTCAGATTTCATATCAGCCATTGGATCAACCGTTGGATTGAATCTAGGCCATCCGATCATGTAGAAAGAAGCCTTCTGATCTTTAGTTTACCATCAAGATGAATCTCAGCCGTTGGATCTTGATCGGGAGCTGCGGATGCCGTCCATCAGTGCCTTCGTTTCGACCATTTGATCAAGTTTCAGTGAATGCCGCCCGTTGGATCAGATAAAATTTTTAAATTACCCTTCGTAGACCATGCGCGAGCTCGGTGTTGCATAGACTGCCGCATTCTTTAGCCAATCAGAGCGCGCTTTATACTGTGAAATTCCTGAATTGCCCTTTAGATGGTCCACCGTGCATCGTAAAAAATGCTGACATCATCCTGACATCAGCATTGCATCGGGTCAGTTTGCTATTGCGATCGAACCGGGCCGAACCACTGAACCAGTTTGAATCGAACCTTTTTTTTTTTTTAATTCAATTTTGGGCTCGTTTGAAGTCCATTTTGCTTGAAATTTATTTCATCTGAATCAGAAAAATAAGATCTTCACATTGGTGGCCTTCTTTCCTATATAAAATTAATAAATGTATCAATTTCTAAAGAAATAGATTAATTTATTTCATAATTTAATACTTTTATTAGTATATTTTTACCACTTATCAGATCTCATCATAATCCTAAAATTATAGCCCTAATTTATAGAGTTCATCATAATCTTAAATAATAAGACACTGCATATGATGAAATAAAATGCCTTTATTTATTAAAAAATGTCATTACATGAGTTTGGAAGACAAAGAACATTCCAAAAAATAAATTGGCTTGAGGGCATATTTCTTTCATCATGCACCCATAGGAGAGTAGATAGGGGCTTGTCCCCTTGCTAGAAAGAGGAAAGGAGGGGGTGCACGCCTAGGGAGGCATGCACTCGAGGATAGGGATGTCTGGAGTCCCATACTGATGGGACTCCAGGTTGCTTTTTGGAATCAAACTAGGTGGTGCCAAAGGACTCTACTTTGACCAGTCTTGGTGCCACCTAAGGGTGTTGGAGAGGGGCTCTCATCTGATTAGATCAGATGATGTCATCCCACCAATCAGATTTAGATCTAATTGCATGAAGAGACATGATTGATTGAGATGATGTGGCACTGCATGGCGCGGCAAGATCTATATAAACCCTATCTACGCCTAGCTCTAAGAACCTCTCCCTTTGCCCATGCCACATTGCTCTCTCCCTCTCTCCTCCATGCCTTCCTTAGATCCTCTCTCTCCTCTCCATGCCCAAGAGGATTTGGGCTCAAGTTTGATGCGATCCAGGTAAGAGAAAGGTGACAAGAAAGGAAGAAGGCAGCACTGCTGCAAGAGATGACATCAAATCTTCAAAAGTTATTTTGAAGACCTTCAAGATCAGATCTAGATCTGATCTTTGGAGGATAGATCAAGAAGAAGAGGATATCCAGATCCTACCCAAGTGGATATCGATAGAGGCCAGGCAATTGTGTGGCCGTATCCAGAATCTCAGGCAATCAACAGGATCATCATAGGATAATTAGATTACCCAAGAACAAGATATAAATTAAATTTGATTTAATTTATTTTTATTTTATTTTATTTTATTAGATCTATTAAATTAGATCTAAAAAGTATCAGATTTGATTTAGATCTAAGAGAAAAGAATTTTTAAAATTTTTTTCTTGATCAAATTAGATCTGAACAAAGAAAATAGATTTTTTCCTTCAACTGGTATTAGAGCCAGATTTTCATAAATTATTTAGATCTAATTTTAATTTAATTTTAATCTAATAATTAGATAATTTTAGATATCACATGAGATGTGATTAGATCTAAAATTAGAAAAATTAAAATTAAATAATTTAGATCTAAGTTCTATAGGATGCATGACTAGTTATAGAATAGAATTATTCTATGTATAGTCTTGCATGATCATAATTTAATTTGATTAAGTTATGATTCTAGATCAATTTATTTACTATTTTTTGATGTTATAAATATTATAATAAAGATCTAAAAAATAAAAAATAAAATTATTTAATTTTTGGTTCATATGAGATATGATGAATGCATGTTTAGACTAGTTGTAGAATAGTTCTACATAATTTTTAGAGTCTAGATTTAGAATGTTTAGAGTCTGGATTGTAGGCTAACCCGATTGGTTTTGGCTCAATAATTTGGTATCTAAGATAAGTTTGGCAGATATGATCGACTAGTTTTTAATTGAGAGCTACTTGACTCGAATGCGTTCTTATCAAGTTAATGGCATATTTCTTCCACTGGTCTCACTTATCTAACCATATTTGTTGGCTCAGTCTTGATCTGAGGTGGCCAATAATCCGAGCTAACCTATGCCACTAGGTTAGTCATAATGGTTATGACTATGTCAAGTCTAGTTTAATGAGACCTAAAATAAATCTCCGTAAGAAAAGATTAAGTCTAAGGTCTTCCACCATTGTAGATGTTCGGGTCCTTTTTGGGGTTGATTATTCTCGGTTGGTTATAGTGGTTTAGTTGCGCCAAAAAGATGCAATCATGTCTATTAGGCATTGGATGCTATGGGCTAGGAGGAAAGGATTGGACTCAATATTTTGGATACGGTGAGAGACTCAATTAGGAATCCAATCTATGCAAATGGTGGATCTGACTTAACTAAGGAGTGGATCAATATTCCAGGCATGATGAGATTCATGAATTAGAGACCAAGTTTGGGGTGCACCATGATTAGAGAATCATTGAACAAGAGTTATTCACTCATTGGCTAACTCATCATCAATAACTATTAGGTGAGGTGATGAGTCAGTTGGTGGGACCGCACCATCCACTAAAAATCATTAATCGTGGAGATTTTTGCATTTCTATAGAGGAAGTTATAGGGATCCAAAAAAATAGTGAGAGCTAATTTGTTTAAAAATAAAAATTCTAAATAAATTGGTCAAGTCTTAATTACAATGTCAAACTATAAACTTTGACTCTCTATAGAAAAAATGTCTGCGTCCAACCCACTAGCACGTATCCCGGACACCCATAGACTGACTGAATCCAATTACAAAGGATTGGCTTTGGAACTTCAAAATTATTTTGGATTCTGAGAAGTTAACTCATGTATTTGGACCAGGATCCTCCCACCTTACCAGCTCATCCATCCATTGAATAGAGAGCATCTCTTGATAAGTGGATGGATGAAGATAATAAGGCCAAATATTACATATTGGGCTCAATGTCTGATGAGCTTCAGCATCAACATAAAGATATCAAGACTGCCTATCAAAATGTTGGCTCACCTACAAGAGATGTTTGGTGAATAGAGTCGTGCAGCCAAGTATCAAGTCACTAAATGACTATTCAAGATTAAAATACATGATGGACAGTCAGTCCAAGATCATTATTTGATGATAATCAAGGACTTTGGAAGAGCTTGAGAAGCTCAGAGTGAAGTTGGACTTGGATCTATAGAATGATATAATTCTGCAATCCTTTGACTGATGCATATGGGCAGTTCATCATGAACTATCATATGCATAAACTTCAAAATTCTCTGACCGAGCTTATGAACATACTGGTTACTGTTGAGCTTTCTGTGAAAGGTTTTAAAGGCTTAGTGCTTGCTATGGAACAAACTTCTTCCAAGAAAAAATCTTTTTGAAAAGAAGAAGAAAGTTTATTGAAAGGCAAAAGGTGGAAGGAGGAAACAAGAAAAAGGTAGAGCTAAAGAAAGAAGGCCGCTGACAAAGAAAAGTATTTTCATTGCAACACTAACGGCCACTAGTAGTGAAACTGCCCTACATACCTGGCCATCCTGAAGAAATAAGAGAAGGAGGCAGGTCCTTCTGGAGGTATGCTCGTTATTGAGTCTAACCTTACGATTTTTTTCCTTACGATTTTTTCTGCATCCAGTTGGGTGCTTGACTCTGGTTCTAGTGCTCATTTTATGCACTTCCATGCAAGGTCTTTGAGGATTACAGGAGGCTGAGGGATGGTGAGATGATCCTCCCATATTGAAAATGGAGTAAGAGTTGCTACTGCTGTGATCGTGGAAACATACCCTCTTCGACTACCATCTGGTTTAGACTTACTATTAAAAGATTATTATTATGTGCCTGCAGCAAGCAGAAATTTTGATTTCTATTTTCATGCCTAACACTTAGAAGGAGGCTATGTAATTAGTTTTCTTTGGGACCATTGTAATATTCTTTATGAAAGAAATAAAATTGCAAGTGGTTTTCTTATTAACGATCTTTACTAATTACATATTGATGTATCTATTTTTAATATCGAGCAAAATGTGAATGCCATGAAATGACCTAGGGATAGTCCAAATGATAGGTATCTATGACACCTAAGACTAGGTCATATAGCAGAAGATAGGGTTAACAAATTGAAGAAAATTGGACTGATTTGAGTCCGTTGTCTTTTCAAGTCATATCCTAATTTATGAATCTTGTCTTCATGGCAAAATGACTAAGCTTCCTTTTGTAGGACATAGGAAAAGGGCCACAGATCTTTTTGCCCTAGTACATACTGATGTGTGCGGCCCATTTGATGTGCCGGCTAGAGGCAACTTTGTCTACTTCATAACCTTTATTGATGATTTATCTAGGTAGGGGTATGTGTATCTTATGAGACACAAGTCTGAAGCTTTTGAAAAGTTCAAGAAATTCAGACATGAAGTAGAGAAAGCAAACTGAAAAACCCATTAAGGTTCTTTTCGATCAGATCAAGGAGGTGAATAACTTAGTTGAAAATTTTTAGACTATCTCAAGAAAAATGGCATAATCTCCTCAATGGACTCCATCTGAAATACCTCAACTCAAACAGGGTTTCAGAATGGAGGAATCGACCCTATTAGATATGATCTGATCCATGATGAGCTTCACAAACCTCCCTAATTTTTTTTTGGAAATATTCTTTTGTTAACTGTAATATACTTACTGAATAGGGTTCCTTCTAAAATTATTCCTACCATACCGTATGAGATATGGCATGGTAAGAAACCAAGTCTGAGTCATCTCAGAATCTGGGATTGTCCGACTCATGTCAAAAGACAACAAACGAACAAGTTAGACTTTAGGTCCTTTAGAGCTTGATTTATAAGATATCCTAAAGAGTTATTAGAATATTATTTCTATATTTCAAGAAAGATCATAATGTGATTGTGAGTCGACATGCCATCTTTTTTGAAAAATAATTTATTCAAGATGGTGGCATTGGAAAGCAGATCAAGATCGAGAAGAAAGTCTCATAAGAGCAACAAGCTAAAGGACCAAATGGAACCAAATCGGGTTGAGCCAATACAATCACTACCTCCTCCACCTCATAGATCAGAAAGGATTTTCCATTCCTCTAAGAGGTACTTAGGTACTATTTCAGAGGAAGTAGAGAAAATATTTTCCTCATAGATAATGGAGTTCATGGTGATGATCCCAAAACCTATGACGAGAATGATGTTGGATATCGACTCGAGAAATGGTTAGAGGCAATGAAGTCAGAAGTTGACTTGATGCACTCAAACCAAGTTGGATCTTGGTAGATCCACCAGAAGGTATAGTACCTATTGGGCGTAAATGGATCTACAAGAGAAAGATTAGTGCAGATGAGGAATATGGAGACATTCAAAGCTAGATTAGTGCAAAAGGGTTATAATCAACATGAAGGCATTGACTATCAGAATACCTTTTCGTCAGTAGCTATGCTAAAATTCATCTGCACATTGCTCGCTATTGCAGCCAATTTCAATTATGAAATATGGCAAATGGATTTGAAAATGGCATTCTTAAATGGATACCTTGAGGAAGATATCTAGATGGAACAGCCACTAGGTTTCACATCCAGAGATGCTGATCACAAGGTATGCAAACTGCAAAGGTCCATATATAGACTTAAGCAAGCATCTCGAAATTGGAATACTCATTTTAATTGATGTGATCAAATTATTTGATTTCATCAAAAATGAGGAGAAACCATGCATCTTTCAAAAAGGTTAGTGGGAGCACTGTTATCTTTCTTGTATTGTACGTGGTTGATATCCTCCTTATTGGAATGAATATTCTCATGTTGATTATAGTTAAAATGTGGTTATCCAAAGAATTCTTCATGAAAGACCTAGGAGAAGCATTCCTATATTCTAGGAATTAAGGTCTATAGAGATAGGACCGAATAGAATGCTAGGACTTTCACAGAAGATGTATATATAGGAGAAGTGCTAAAGAGGTTTAGCATGAAAAAACTCTAAGAGAGGTTTGGTATTGCCTTTCAGACATGGCATTCATCTCTCCAA
>QRFJ01000621.1:123911-222268 GCA_006176705.1 Cocos nucifera
TAATTTGGTATCTAAGATAAGTTTGGCAGATATGATCGACTAGTTTTTAATTGAGAGCTACTTGACTCGAATGCGTTCTTATCAAGTTAATGGCATATTTCTTCCACTGGTCTCACTTATCTAACCATATTTGTTGGCTCAGTCTTGATCTGAGGTGGCCAATAATCCGAGCTAACCTATGCCACTAGGTTAGTCATAATGGTTATGACTATGTCAAGTCTAGTTTAATGAGACCTAAAATAAATCTCCGTAAGAAAAGATTAAGTCTAAGGTCTTCCACCATTGTAGATGTTCGGGTCCTTTTTGGGGTTGATTATTCTCGGTTGGTTATAGTGGTTTAGTTGCGCCAAAAAGATGCAATCATGTCTATTAGGCATTGGATGCTATGGGCTAGAGGAAGGATTGGACTCAATATTTTGGATACGGTGAGAGACTCAATTAGGAATCCAATCTATGCAAATGGTGGATCTGACTTAACTAAGGAGTGGATCAATATTCCAGGCATGATGAGATTCATGAATTAGAGACCAAGTTTGGGTGCACCATGATTAGAGAATCATTGAACAAGAGTTATTCACTCATTGGCTAACTCATCATCAATAACTATTAGGTGAGGTGATGAGTCAGTTGGTGGGACCGCACCATCCACTAAAAATCATTAATCGTGGAGATTTTTGCATTTCTATAGAGGAAGTATAGGGATCCAAAAAAATAGTGAGAGCTAATTTGTTTAAAAATAAAAATTCTAAATAAATTGGTCAAGTCTTAATTACAATGTCAAACTATAAACTTTGACTCTCTATAGAAAAAATGTCTGCGTCCAACCCACTAGCACGTATCCCGGACACCCATAGACTGACTGAATCCAATTACAAGGATTGGCTTTGGAACTTCAAAATTATTTTGGATTCTGAGAAGTTAACTCATGTATTGGACCAGGATCCTCCCACCTTACCAGCTCATCCATCCATTGAATAGAGAGCATCTCTTGATAAGTGGATGGATGAAGATAATAAGGCCAAATATTACATATTGGGCTCAATGTCTGATGAGCTTCAGCATCAACATAAAGATATCAAGACTGCCTATCAAATGTTGGCTCACCTACAAGAGATGTTTGGTGAATAGAGTCGTGCAGCCAAGTATCAAGTCACTAAATGACTATTCAAGATTAAAATACATGATGGACAGTCAGTCCAAGATCATTATTTGATGATAATCAAGGACTTGGAAGAGCTTGAGAAGCTCAGAGTGAAGTTGGACTTGGATCTATAGAATGATATAATTCTGCAATCTTTGACTGATGCATATGGGCAGTTCATCATGAACTATCATATGCATAAACTTCAAAATTCTCTGACCGAGCTTATGAACATACTGGTTACTGTTGAGCTTTCTGTGAAAGGTTTTAAAGGCTTAGTGCTTGCTATGGAACAAACTTCTTCCAAGAAAAAATCTTTTGAAAAGAAGAAGAAGTTTATTGAAAGGCAAAAGGTGGAAGGAGGAAACAAGAAAAAGGTAGAGCTAAAGAAGAAGGCCGCTGACAAAGAAAAGTATTTTCATTGCAACACTAACGGCCACTAGTAGTGAAACTGCCCTACATACCTGGCCATCCTGAAGAATAAGAGGGAGGCAGGTCCTTCTGGAGGTATGCTCGTTATTGAGTCTAACCTTACGATTTTTTCCTTACGATTTTTTCTGCATCCAGTTGGGTGCTTGACTCTGGTTCTAGTGCTCATTTATGCACTTCCATGCAAGGTCTTGAGGATTACAGGAGGCTGAGGGATGGTGAGATGATCCTACATATTGAAAATGGAGTAAGAGTTACTGCTGTGATCGTGGAAACATACCCTCTTCGACTACCATCTGGTTTAGACTTACTATTAAAAGATTATTATTATGTGCCTGCAGCAAGCAAAAATTTGATTTCTATTTCATGCCTAACACTAGAAGGCTATGTAATTAGTTTTCTTTGGGACCATTGTAATATTCTTTATGAAAGAAATAAAATTGTAAGTGGTTTCCTTATTAACGATCTTTACTAATTACATATTGATGTATCTATTTTTAATATCGAGCAAAATGTGAATGCCATGAAATGACCTGGGGATAGTCCAAATGATAGGTATCTATGACACCTAAGACTAGGTCATATAGTAGAAGATAGGGTTAACAAATTGAAGAAAATTGGACTGTTGAGTCCGTTGTCTTTCAAGTCATATCTAATTTATGAATCTTGTCTTCATGGCAAAATGACTAAGCTTCCTTTTGTAGGACATAGGAAAAGGGCCACAGATCTTTTTTTCCTAGTACATACTGATGTGTGCGGTCCATTTTATGTACCGGCTAGAGGCAACTTTGTCTACTTCATAACCTTTATTGATGATTTATCTAGGTACGGGTATGTGTATCTTATGAGACACAAGTCTGAAGCTTTTGAAAAGTTCAAGAAATTCAGACATGAAGTAGAGAAGCAAACTGAAAAACCCATTAAGGTTCTTCGATCAGATCAAGGAGGTGAATAACTTAGTTGAAAATTTTTAGACTATCTCAAGAAAAATGGCATAATTCCTCAATGGACTCCATCTGAAATACCTCAACTCAACAGGGTTTCAGAATGGAGGAATCGGACCCTATTAGATATGATCTGATCCATGATGAGCTTCACAAACCTCCCTAATTTTTTTTGGAAATATAGTTTGTTAACTGTAATATACTTACTGAATAGGGTTCCTTCTAAAATTATTCCTACCATACCGTATGAGATATGGCATGGTAAGAAACCAAGTCTGAGTCATCTCAGAATCTGGGATTGTCCGACTCATGTCAAAAGACAACAAACGAACAAGTTAGACTTTAGGTCCTTTAGAGCTTGATTTATAAGATATCCTAAAGAGTTATTAGAATATTATTTCTATATTTCAGAAGATCATAATGTGATTGTGAGTCGACATGCCATCTTTTTTGAAAAATAATTTATTCAAGATGGTGGCATTGGAAAGCAGATCAAGATCGAGAAGAAAGTCTCATAAGAGCAACAAGCTAAAGACCAAATGGAACCAAATCGGGTTGAGCCAATACAATCACTACCTCCTCCACCTCATAGATCAGAAAGGATTTTCCATTCCTCTAAGAGGTACTTAGGTACTATTTCAGAGGAAGTAGAGAAAATATTTCTCATAGATAATGGAGTTCATGGTGATGATCCCAAAACCTATGACGAGATGATGTTGGATATCGACTTCGAGAAATGGTTAGAGGCAATGAAGTCAGAAGTTGACTTGATGCACTCAAACCAAGTTTGGATCTTGGTAGATCCACCAGAAGGTATAGTACCTATTGGGCGTAAATGGATCTACAAGAGAAAGATTAGTGCAGATGAGAATATGGAGACATTCAAAGCTAGATTAGTGCAAAAGGGTATAATCAACATGAAGGCATTGACTATCAGAATACCTTTTCGTCAGTAGCTATGCTAAAATTCATCTGCACATTGCTCGCTATTGCAGCCAATTTCAATTATGAAATATGGCAAATGGATTTGAAAATGGCATTCTTAAATGGATACCTTGAGGAAGATATCTAGATGGAACAGCCACTAGGTTTTACATCCAGAGATGCTGATCACAAGGTATGCAAACTGCAAAGGTCCATATATAGACTTAAGCAAGCATCTCGAAATTGGAATACTCATTTTAATGATGTGATCAAATTATTTGATTTCATCAAAAATGAGGAGAAACCATGCATCTTCAAAAGGTTAGTGGGAGCACTGTTGTCTTTCTTGTATTGTACGTGGTTGATATCCTCCTTATTGGGAATGATATTCTCATGTTGATTATAGTTAAAATGTGGTTATCCAAAGAATTCTTCATGAAAGACCTAGGAGAAGCATTCTATATTCTAGGAATTAAGGTCTATAGAGATAGACCGAATAGAATGCTAGGACTTTCACAGAAGATGTATATAGGAGAAGTGCTAAAGAGGTTTAGCATGAAAAACTCTAAGAGAGGTTTGGTATCCTTCAGACATGGCATTCATCTCTCCAAGAAGATGTGCCCTAGCACACTTGAGGAGATAGAATGCATGAGCAAGATCCCTTATGCTTCAGCAATAGGGAGCCTCATGTATGCCATGTTATGTACGTGACCTGACATAGTCCATGCTGTGAGTGTCACGAGCAGATATCAGTCGAATCTAGGTGAAGAATATTAAACTTCTATGAAATGTATCCTTAAATACTTGAGAAGAACTTAGGATACGTTGTTGGTTTTTGGTAATGGAGAATTCTAAGTCTAGGGATATACAGACTTAAATTTATGTCCAATGTGGATGATCGAAAGTCAACTTCTGAGAGTCTATTTGTGTGTAATGGTGGTGCTGTCAGTTGGAAGAGTTTCAAGCAGACAGTGATAGCAGATTTCACCATAGAAGCAGAATACATCACTATGTCAGAAGTTGTGAAGGAGGCATTCTAGTAGAAAAAGTTTACCACAGAGATAGAAGTGATGCCATCAGATGCCATTTCTCTATACTGCGACAACAATGGCGCTATAGCCCTTGCTAAAGAGCCAAGGTCTCACAAAAAATCCAAGCACATCAAATGGCGATACCACCTCATCCGCGATTACCTTGAGAAGAGTTACGTCGAGATCAAGAGAGTCAACTCCGTAGATAATGCGGCGGACCCAGTCATAAAGCCATTGGGCTAGTAAAAGATTGAAGCCTACCTTGAAAAGATGGAACTTAGATTTGTAGCCAATTAGCTTTAGGTCAAGTAGGAGTTTGTTAGATATGTGTGCCCTAGAAGCCAGAATTGGCTGACACTTATTGTACACTCCTAAGGGTAAAATTATAATTTTGACTATAAATAATAAAATAGGTTATTTTCTGTCATAATGTATATTTAGTGTCTGTGATACAATCCTTGAGTTAATGGTAATGATAATTCTTATTTTCAAGAGTTGAAAATTTAATAAATAAATTTTTGTTATTAACTCATAAAATGCTCCCGATCGTAGGATCATCATGAGGATAGTGATTGATCCGAAAGGTTAGTGTACAATTGCTTCTTTATAGTAGATGAGTCTTGAGTCTACGGTGTAAAGATATCGGAGCAAGAATATAGATACTTGTTAGAGAACGAGAGCACTGAGCATGATCACCTCAAGCAGTCATAAGAAAGTCTACCTTCTTGTCGATGACTGGCTCGAAGCTGCAGTGGTGTGTCTGGTTCTTTGACCTGAGGTGCATCGATAGTTCACCTTGAGGGTGTTATAGTTTGACTACACCATGACTCAATCTTCTAGCCATTCAGAATCCTGAGGTGTATGTTGGCTATAGCATGTTCATTGTAGGAATTGGATTGCACCAAGAGGGAATCTATCTACCTCGGTAGATGAGGAGCAGCCCTATGATAATCATGAGAATCAAGTCCATAAGCCCATGGGCATGGTAGAGTGAAATAATAGAAAGAGTTTCTATTAAGGTTTTCACATTGGACTTAAATCAAATAATTAAATCATATGACAGAAACTAGGGTTTGATAAGTTCACCTTAACCCTAATCTGATCGAAGCTCAAGATAGAAGAACTTAATCACATATGTAACTGCACCAAGAGGTTTGTTTTCTATTTTGATAGATTGCTACCATATACTACTATGTGTCACTGGTGGATTTTGGAAGCAATTAGAATGATTTAGATGATCAATCATTTTAGTTGTCTGAATCAGAAAAGTTTTGATCCATCGAAAGGTGTTTTGATGATATCAATGATAGAGATTATGACATACCCATTACCATACAGAACTAAACCTAACTGGGTCACACAAATAAGGGTTTGGATTTGGATATCATCAATTGGACTAACCCAGTTCAATTGATTTGAATTAGATTCAATTAGGTTCAAGAAAATCGTGTTAGCACACGATTGAGCCTAATATTCTCCTTCTACAATCATTAAAAGTTATCTCGATTGAGCCAAATATGTTTGTGCTCACTCAGGTATCTTAATCTGACTGGAGCTTGTATAGATCAGAAAAGGGTTGTCTTAATTTATGAGATAAATTTGAGACAATATCTACCATTTTTCGACACCTGCTAATTCTTATCTTTTGACTTTGGTCAAATGTTGACATTTGATACTTAGACATCTACCCATGTGTCATGCACCCATAGGAGAGTAGATAGGGGCTTGTCCCCTTGCTAGAAAGAGGAAAGGAGGGGGTGCATGCACCCAAGGATAGGGATGCCTGGAGTCCCAAACAGATGGGACTCTAGATTGCTTTTTGGAATCAAACTAGGTGGCACCAAAGGACTCTATTTTGATCAGTCTTGGCACCACCTAAGGGTGTTGGAGAGGGGCTCTCATCTGATTAAATCAGATGATGTTATCCCACCAATCAGATTTAGATCTAATTGCATGAAGAGACGTGATTGGTCGGGATGATGTGGCACTGCATGGCACAGCAGGGTCTATATAAACCCTATCTGCGCCTAGCTTTAAGGACCTCTCCCTTTGCCCATGTCACATTGCTCTCTCCCTCTCTCGTCCATGCCTTCCTCAAATCCTCTCTCTCATCTCCATGCCCAAGAGGGTTTGGGCTCAAGTTTGGTGCTATCTAAGCAAGAGAAAGGCGATAAGAAAGGAAGAAGGTAGCACTGCTGTAAGAGACGACATCAAATCTTCAAAAGTTATTTTGAAGATCTTCAAGATCAGATCTAGATATGATCTTTGGAGGTTAGATCAAGAAGGAGAAGATATCTAGATCCTACATGAGTGGATACCGATAAAGGTCAGGCGATTGCGTGGCTACATCTAGAACCTCAGGCAATCAGCAGCATCATCATAGGATAACTAGATTATCCAAGAATAAGGTATAAATTAAATCTAATTTAATTTATTTTAATTTTATTTTATTAGATCTATCAAATCAAATCTAAAAAGTATCAGATTTGATTTAGATTTAAGAAAAAAAAATTTTAAAATATTTTTCTTGATGAAATCAAATCTGAATGAACCTAACCCGAGAAACAAATTTTTCCCTTCATATTTCATCCTTTTGATCTTTGTATTTAGGATGACTTAGGATTAAACTGTTAAATCTAGAATAGTGCATCCATAATGTATTTCAAAATAATCAGTCCTATGACTCCTCATAAGGACTATCGTGGCTAAGATTTTGCTAAACTAAAAATATAATTTAACACAACTCCTAAAATTAAGAGTGATCATTCCCATCTTAACTCACACATTGATTTCACAAGTACTTGATCGTGCCTAGAAACCATCCATTACTGAATTAAAAATTTAGGTACTCCATCACTAAAGTACAGTGAGTTGCTTGCAAGTCACCATGGTGATCTCAAATCGGAGGGATACTTATATCTATATCCTTTCAGAGCAATTTCTGATAGTAGAATGCTTCAGAGTTGGTCACGTTCAGTGATGATGTACCCCTACATCTCATCTACATACCATGCCAATTTCAATACACTCCTTGGTTAAAAGAACAACTAACCTATATGACACATAACGACCTATACTTGATAAATGTTGTTGCTTAGGTTAACAACATATCATTTGGTCATGAATATATTTAAGGACTAAATGGTAAATCTTCTCTTTATCGAATCTAAGTAGTCATAAGGACTTCATTACAACATAGAAGTTCAAAAGAAGATGTACACTTGTGATGAAATTGCTAAAATAAACTTTTTATTAATGATAAACCACATATAATTATAAAGTTAGCTCAACCATTAATAGGCTGACGATTGACTTGGGGACATATTTCTCAACAACTCCCACTTGTCCTAAAGTGACTACTTATTGTTATGGCATCAAATAAAACTTAGACCCAATTTTAATATTAAGTAGGATAGTTCGTGAGTCAGATGTCGATTTTTTCGAGAATTGAAGGCTGAGTTACATTCAATTTAACTAAAAAAATTAAAATTTAAATTAATCTTTAAAGAAGAGATTTAAAGTAGTAAATTAAAGAAAATTATTTTAAATTAAGCAAATTAAAATAAGAGAAGATAAATAATTAATTAATTAGAATTTAAGAATTAATTAAAAATAAAAAAAGAAGTTGCCTAGGATTTTAGTTCCATCTTTCAATATTCAAGTTTATAATTGATTTATGCAATCTTTCTATTGTCAACATACAATCTTATGTGATGTACATTTCTTTGATCTAATTCTAACATAACCTATTCTACCGAGCATGGACCATATCTAATATGATCATGACTTATCTCAAAGACATAGACTATTTAAATCATACAATCATAGAACATAAATATAATTTTAATTAATTCTTATAATTCATCCTAATCTGAGCACAGACCGTATCTACCTACAATCATGATTTATCTCCTTAGCATAAAGTGCAAGAAGAATAAATATTAAAGTATAAATCTTATAATTTATCCTAATTTGAGCATAGATCATATCTTTTCATGATCACAATTTGTCTCTTTAGTTATAAATTATAAGAAATTTAACATTAAAACATAAATAAGAAAGGCATGTAAAAGATGAAGAAATTTTATTGTCCTATGAAAAGAAATATAGGATTTGTTGGTATAGAAAACTACAGACATAGGAGATGGCTGGAGTTGAAGAGGACGAGGTCGCTGGCGACACTTGCAAAACAAGTCCCGAACTGGAGATGGGTTGGCTCCGACAGGACCCTCCAACGATCAAGTCCATTCTCTGACCATAGAAATGGAGCATTCAGATGAGTTTAGAGCAGAGTTTAAAGCTTCTCCAATAAAACATATTTGGAGAGTTCTTTTTTATAGGCAGAGCTTGTAACAAATCGATGGTGACCACCGTAACTGTTCGATAGTGGACCGTTTGGGACCACATGATGTTCATTATGGAAGGTAGTATCTATTATCGTGATGTGCTAGTCTATTGAGATTTAATAGCTGAGGATTAGATGGAATAGCTATAGGTAATGAAGAGCTTCACATTTTAGTAATATAGGAGGGGTTCGAAGGTCCCTAAGGCTATTAGTACGTTGACTGATATCCATTAGGATGGGAGTCAAGCTTAGATATACACCGAGGTCCTTCTAGTGATTGGATGGAGTCCGACTAGCAAAAGCTAATCTGGAATGAGCTAACTTGGTGACTAAAAGAAGTTTCGTCGGGAGGAGCTTACTGGCGACTAAAAGGAATTCGGCTAGAAGTTTCAAGGTGATTTGCAAAGATCTACCATCCTTAGTGAAGCATGGAGGTTCATCCAGGAGAAAACTCTATCGACTTGTGGTTCCTATAGTGAAACCCAATATGCAAGAATGAAGCTTGGCCTGAAGGAGTTCTGATTGGAAAGGAGCTCGACCGACACCGAGATTGGCTAGGTCGAGCTATTCAGGGATTGAACACTTAGCCATCTATATGGGCAACCTCCTTCACTGTTCAAACTTGTCCGAAAGAAACTCAACTGGAACTAGTTATCAATATTGATGGAATTTGGCTACACTCGCATCCTATTGCCAAGCTCATCTGGGTGGGAGCTGTGGTGACCCATGGATTTTGGAATTTACTTATACAGTTGAGAAGATCAGCTTTCATTCATCAAAGGCCGACCATAATGAGATTACTCCAAGATCTAACATCAAGCTAAACTTCGGCGGGAATGGATTTAACCCCAACAATAGTCCTCCTACTCTCAAGTTTGAAATTCGAAGGAAGTAAGTAAAAGTAGGAGGACTGCCGAAGTGCTTTTCTAGGTTGCCGTTCTTACTAGGTCGATTGTTTTGGCGTTTTACTATGCTGGCGCCAAAGATGTTAAATACGAGGTGATTCAAAAAGATAGATTTTTGAAACTTCCATCGAAACTGTACCCAAGATACGGTGCAATTAAGGATCTACCCATTGCTAGCCCCCTACCATGATGGGTGGGACACGTGTCAATCAAAAATCGGTCAAAAGAGACCTGCAACTATAACTGCCTCGAGGCTCCTCAGGATATTTAAGTACCCCTTCACCCTCTAATCTTTCATCCCACCCAAGTCTCCTTCTTCTTTCTTCAGCTACCACCTCCTTTCCACTCGAGAGCTCCGGTTCCCTCCACTATTCTCTCCATTCTTAGGCACTTTCTCATTCGATTTCTATCGTGCTGATCGTCTCCTCGCACTTCCCAACCAGTCTAGGTTAGTCTTAAAACCTTTATTTGATTATTTTGATGCCTTTTGCATCTTATCTTCTTAATTTCTTTGAAGTATTTTTGTACCTTATTTTTCTCAATTTTGGGGGGATTTTTTTGGATTTAATTTGATCGAAATTTCCATCGAAGAGTCCTAGTCAACCTATTCTGGAAGTCGGCTCACTTGGCCTTGACGGACCCACTTCTTAAGGACATCGAACCTATAGAAGCATTCTGACCCCCCTTCGTGCCTTATACCATCTCTTGTAGACTTCGCCCTGATGACTTTCCTTCAATTAGAATCCAATTTGGGATCCCTTCTGAATATGACCTCGAACTTTCCGATCCTAATGATTGAGCTTGCTGCCCTTCTCTGGGTCATATTTGTCTGTATACCAAGGCCCTTCGTGCATAACTTAGGCTGTCAATTCTCCTTTTTGTAGTAGCTTTGTTTAGGTTCTTAAACATCTTCTTCACTTCCATGGTGTCGAACTCTTTTTGGTTCATCATAGGGTTCCTTTTTTTATGCATGATGGCCGATGTCCGGCCCACTATCTCTCTATTTCGCAACTTCTTCACCTTCAAACATCACCCTACCACCAAAGAATGGTGGTATGTCTATCCCCAATTCATTAAGAAGGGGTTGCTTAAGGGTGTCCCTTCTTCCATTTATAATTGAAAGGAGAAGTTCTTTTTTATTTCATGTCCCTTTTTAGAATTAAAAATTTTTCTTTGGGGGAACATGAGAGATTCGATCCATCGAGCTCTCGAACTGGAGAAAGAAGATTGGAACTTGGCCGACAAACTGAAGAACTATTAAGCTCTCCTGATTTTTGGGCTTCTAGATGATCAGACCTTGTTCAATCTTGATCTCAGCTCTCTTGATCTAGTAGGTAGTATCCTGTAGCTAGTTAACTTTGCATCATGTATCTTCTCTAACTCTAACACTTATTGTTCGCAGAAAAGACTCTAGAAGAGCGAAACCATTTGGAAAAGAAAATCAAGTCTCTTAAGAGGAAGGATAGTTCTACTGGAAAACCATTGAAGAAGGCTCGTGTTGAAGAGCCGAGCTTGCCCGTGCCAATCTAGGCCATGCCTACCCCAAAACCCATCATTGCCGCACCAAGCTCGACCCTACTTGATGAGGCCGCTGTCCCCATGCCTTCCAATTAGGAGGTAATTAAGAGGGGTAGGAGAAGAGGAAGGCCGCTAGGAAGAAGGTTGGGAGGAAGGTTGGAAATTCCAGCGACGAGAGTTCTAGCCAGGAGCAAGCCTCCTTAGTGTAAGCGCACCAACTGGCATCACCTCTCCCTAATACCAATTGATGTTTCATGATGTTGCTCGAACGTCAATTATTCTTGGCATCACAAGCCTCAATACCATGTTGTGAAAGTTCCTGATCTTTAGCACGGACTTGAAGGAACCTATGACGTTCTCTATGGGTAGCAAACCATCAATCCTCCACCTGGATCTATGATGAGGTGCCTCCCTCCTTAGGCTTAAGGAAGATGCCCCCCTTCTCTAGGGCTTCTTCAAGAACCCTAGGATGGCAAATCTAGAGAGAAGAGAAGAAGAGAGTTGAGGGAGAAAAGGTCTGTATTGATTTCAACCTTCTAAAAATCCTAATACGACCTATGTATTTATACATAGCCATTAGGTCCGACCAAAAAACTTTCCGACTAACCCAATACATGAAAGCACTCACTGAGCTCATGTACATCCATGTCTCCCATGTTCTTATCCTCTGGATCTAGACCTGACCAATATATGAATTAGCCACCTTAAGACCTCTCAAACTAGTCCTTAAGATCCCTAGGATCATCCCAAACCCTAGCCCAAAATAAACCCTCACGTAATTCTGCCTGCGCACTAAGATGGCTCAGTCTCAGCACTGAGCCGGCTAAGTTTCATTGGTTCAGCTCAGTCTGAAATTAAGCCAACCTAATTCTGTGCCATATCAGCAGTTTCCAATGCGCAGCTCTCTATTTTGCTTGTGCACTGAAACTTAGCCGACCCAGTTTTGGACTGAGATGGCTAACCTATAGAAAATCTTCTTTCTATACTCTTGATTTTTCGGCTTTGATTTTTTGCTTCACCTAATATCCCAGGTCTCTGAAGCACCAACCAAGCCATTGAAATCTCCAAAGCCAACCCTCTAACTCCTCCTGTGGCCTCCTAAGGCTTGGGAGCACCATAAATTCTCACACTTAGATGATCGAGAGGTCATCCAATCTTTGATGAAGGAAAGCATTCTCCCCGATATCATTGAGAAAATGTTCCAAATGGAAAAGGTGGAGAGATTTGATGAGTCCTTCATAGCCTATCTTGAGGTATTTGATCCTTCCAAACATGTTAACATGTTAAAGGTACTTTGAAGCTCTGACTCGATCTCTAATTTGCAGTTGGGACATTACCTATTTGCTCATTCAATGGTAGTGGATTGCAGTCAAGTTGAGGCATCCAAAGCCCTTCCGGAAGCCTAGGCAGAGGCTGAGAGGGATCGAGCTGAGGCTGACTACTAATAGTGGCATTGGAGGTCCAAACCGATGAGGTTGAGCATCTTCGTGAGGTGCTGAAGAGGGAGGAGGAAGCAGTAGTAGGTCTAAAGGCCGCCTTGACCTTGGCCAAGGAGGAGAACAAAATGGTGGAAGAGGAGGTTGGCATTGATAGGGAGGGAGCCATCGAGGATTTCAAGTCCTCCAAAGATATGGAGGACATTAAGATTGCCTTTGCCTAGGAGACTTTCTGGAAGGGTTCGAGATCTACATGAGGAGGTAAATCTCAACCTTTTAATGAAGGAACTCGATGACAAGGTTGGTTCCTCCAACATCGATGTAGAAGTTGGTGTTGCTTCTTCCATTATCGAGCTTGCCCTGGAGATCTCAGAACCTACTACGACAGCACCTGAATTTGCTCAGGAGTCAGAGGTGGTGGAGAGCACCTTGACTTTGTCCGCTACAATGCCATCTGAGGTTGAAAACTCTTTGTAATTTTTGTTTTTCTTTCTTGATGTACCTAGAACATTTTGAGTAATGGAAACATATTTCTTCCCTTAACACTTGTGTCATGGTATGTGTCATCTAGAATCCCTCTAGAAATCAAAGATGCGACTCGCCATCTCTAATTGACGTCGATCTCTTGCCTCAGGGTATTCCACTAAAGTTAATGATTAAAAACTTGAAGAAAGAAGTACATGATTTAAGGAAGAAGTTGAAGAAGACGAAAGGCAAGCTTCAGAGGTCCAGAAAAAATGCTTTAGAGGTGATGATCGATGTCACTCATCTTCGTAAGTTACACATGAAAGATTCCATAAGCTTCAACATCAAGAAAGGTAACTTCGAGAAAGTGTTGGCTAAATTTAAGAAAAGCGCCAATGATAAGTCCTGGGTGTTAACTATAAAGATCAGCTCCCTCGAAGTTGAGCTTAAGACAGCGAAAGAGAAAATTCATCTATTATAGGGGAGTTTGCCATGGTCTTCTGACAGGGCCCGATATGAATGGAATTGATCTCAGAGGTTTTCTATGCTTCAGAAGTAGTTGCATGATGCCAAGCTCGTTTATTGGACCTACCGATTGGACTGGTATGGGAGGATATCCTCGCTAGAGCAGAAGCTCCATGTTGCTAATAGTGAGGTAACCCGGCTCCAACAGTAGCTCATCAATAGTTATCAATCCAGCATAAATAGAGAGTCGGAGGAGATCACCTTCCTAAAGAGGATTGTAGGCAAATATTTAGAATTGATCGAGATGGAGAAGGTTAAAGTTCAGCAACTGAAGCTTCAGTTGATTTGCAAACTATAGGCTATCAAGGATGCTGAAGCTAAATCAGAAGCTCTGAGGAAAAGACTACGGGCATTAGAAGAAAACGATCGAAGGGCTAACAGGATGTTCCGCAATAACTTGATAAGGAGAAAGGAGCTCGAGGAGGAGATCATCAACCTGAAGAAATACTTGGTAATGGCTAGCAGTCCAAAGTTCGAGGAAACTAATCCTTCTTAGAACTTCAATTTTTTTTTTCTTCTTCCTTTTGTAATCGATCTTGCATACCCTTATTTTATAATCAACTTTAATTTTAATGACATGATATCTTCTTCCATTTTCGCTCTATGTGGGTTGGATGTTTGTCGATGGCTCTATTTTTCTCTCTTCTTCTTTTCTTTTCTTCTTTTTTTTTTTGAAAACATGATTGTTAAGGATGCTTAATCAGAGATCTTCTCCTGTGCCTAGATGAGGTTCTCTTCCTATTTTTAACATAGCCGGTCTCTATCCTTGTTAGGATGAGATCTTTCTCCTATCCTTAATAAGACCATTAGGATGCAAAAGGGGTATTGAAGGAGCCTCTCCCCTCCTTCTATCTTAAATAACCAGAGATCTTCATTCATATCAGGATGAGATCCTCCTCCTATTCCTGACACGATTAGGCTTTGCTCATGTTAGGATGAGGTTCTCCTCCTATTCCTGACATGGTTAGGCTTTGTTTATATTAGGATGAGGTTCTCCTCCTATTCCTAATAGGAGAGTAGGAGCACGAAAGGGCTGTTAAAGGGGCCTCTCCTCTTATTCTATCTTAAATAATCGGAGGTCTTCATCTTGCTTATGTTAGGATGAGATTCTTCTCCTATTCCTAATAGGGCATTAGGAGCTCAAAAGGATCATCTAAGGGGCCTCTCCCCTTCTCCTATCTTAAACAATTGGAGGTCTTCATCTTGCTCATGTTAGGATGAGGTTCTCCTCCTATTCCTAAATAGGACGTTAGGAGCTCAAAAGGGTCATCTAAGGGGCCTCTCTCCTTCTCCTATCTTAAATAATTGAAGGTCTTCATCTTGCTCAAGTTAGGATGAGATTCTTCTCCTATTCCTAACAGAACGTTAGAGGCTCAAAAGGACCGTCTAAGGGGCCTCTCTCCTTCTCCTATCTTAAACAATCAGAGATCTTCATCTTGCTGAGGTTAGGATAAGGTTCTCCTCCTATTCCTAGCAGGACGTTAGGGGCTCAAAAGGGCCATCTAAGGGGCCTCTCTTCTTCTCTTGTCTTAAACAACTGGAGGTCTTCATCTTGCTCATGTTAGGATGAGATTCTCCTTCTGTTCCTAATAGGGCATTAGTTTTGTTTAACGATGAAGTTTGGCGGATAATTTCCTATCATCAAAATTTTATACCTAGAATACAGATGTCAAAATAAGGAAATTTTATTGAAATAAAGTTATTGATGGTACATTCATAAGTTTTCCAAGTTCCATGGGCTGGGTAGATTGACTCCTTCAAGCTTTCTCAAGTAGTAGGTCTTGGGCCGGACAACCTCCTTGAATTCATAAGAGCCTTTCCAATTTAGGGCAAGCTTTTCTTGGTTCTGAGGTTGTGAAATAGCTACTCGTTGAAGCACCAAGTCTCCCACTTTGAATACTTTATCTCTAACTCTAGAGTTGTAATAGCGAGCAACTTTCTATCTATAACCAGCCATCCAAACTTGGGCATCTTCCCATTTTTCCTCCAATAAATCTAGATTAACCCAGGGGTCCTATGAGTTGCATTGTTCATTGAAGGCCACAACCTATGCTGATGGGAGTTTGAGCTCAACTAGAATGACCACTTCTGTTCTAAAGGTCAAGGCAAAAGGAGTCTCTCCAATCGACAGTCTTTGGGTAGTTCGATACACCCAGAGTACATGATAAAATTCATCTACCCAAGTCTTCTTTACTCTTTAAAGTCTTGCTTTAATACCTTGCAATAAGATTCTATTAGTTATCTCGGCTTTGCTATTTGCTTATGGATGAGCCACTGATGTAAAATTATGGGTGATGTTCAAATCTTCGTACAACTCAGAAAATTTTATCCCTACAAACTGACGTCCATTATTAATTATAAGAGTCTGAGGTAGACCGAACCTACAAATTATTGACTTCTAGATGAAGTCTTGCACTTTTGCTTTAGTAATTTTCATCAGGGGTTTAGCTTTGACCCATTTTGTAAAGTAATCGATTGCCACCAGTAGAAACTTTCGCTGCTCGGATGCCATAGGGAAAGGTTTGATTATGTCCATCCCAAATTATGCAAACGACCATGGGGCATTCAGGGGTTTTAGTTCGGAGGCCGACTGGTTTTCATGTTTGCATTTTTTTGACATGGATCCCACTTTTTGATATACTCAATGGAATCGTTGTGCATAGTTGGCCAAAAGTATCCTTGTCGAAGTAGTTTATGGGATAAGGCTCTGGCACCCAGGTAGCTTCTACATATTTCTTCATGTACTTCCTACAGTATAAAATCAACCTCAGAAGGTTGGAGACATTTTAGAAGTGGTAGAGAATACGACCTCTTACATAGCTTATTTTCATATAGAACATATCAGAAAGCTTGATTTCTTAGTTTTCGAGCCTCTTTTGGATCATAAGGAAGAGTCCCATCCTTGAGATAGGCGACTAGAGGGTCGATCCAGTAGGGCTCATGGTCGATCTGCATCACAAACTTTAACTCCTCTGAACTTGGGCACTTCAGAACTTCAAAGAAGACTTCTTTCAATAGTTCATTATGGACGAGTGTGGCTAGTTTGGAGAGGAGGTCGGCTCTGGTATTTTCTATTCTCGGAATCTATTGAATACTAAAACTGTTGAAGACTGGGGTTAAACTCCTCACCTTTTCTAGGTATTTCACCATACCTTCCTCCTGAGCTTCAAAGTTGCCACTAACTTGCCCCACGATCAATTGAGAGTCACTATAGGCTTGAAGCCGATCTGCTTCCAACTCTTTAGCTATTTTTAACCCTGCTATCAAGGCTTCATACTTCATCCCATTATTTATCATGGGGAACTTGAAGCACAGTGTATACTCTGCTATAATCCCTTCCAAGTTGACTAAAATCAAACCCGCATCGACCCCAGAAGCATTGGATGAACCATCCACATATAGGGCCTAGAAGCCTTTTGGGAGGTCTGCTCCTTCACTGGGAGAGTTCAACTGGAACCAGGAGTGCTATCCTCCTTCTATTTAAGTTTGGTTTCATCCAGAATAGTGCATTTCACTATAAAATCTATCAATATCTGAGCTTTGATAGATGGCCGAGGTAAGAAGTTGATATCAAACTCTATAAGCTCAATTGCACATTTCGCTATTCTCACAGAGGCATCTATTCGATGAAGGACTGCCTTGATTGGTTGATTAGTGAGGAGCGTTACAATGTGCCCATGAAAATATGTCGGAGTCTCCGCATTGTAATCAATAGAGCATAAGTTAGTTTTTCCAACATGGTATACCTAGTTTTGGCATTTCTCAAAACTTGGCTTATATAGTAGATCGGCCATGGTACTTTACTTCTTCTTTAACCAGGATTGCGGCTAGGGCTGCCCGAGAGACCGCCAGGAATAGAAATAATTTTTCTTCGAGTTCGAGCTTGGCTAGTAATGGAAGTGAGCCAAGATAACTTTTCAGCTCTTCAAGTGCTTGTTGGCATTCAGGAGTCCAGCATAAGTTCTTTGGTTACTTGAGCACTTGGAAGAAGGGCAAGCATCACTCGACCAACTTTGAGACAAAGCGATTTAGAGCTGCCACTTTTTCTATTTAGTGCTGAACTTCTTTTATCGATTTTGGACTAGTCATTCCTTGAATGGCTCTAGTCTTCTCAGGATTACTTTGATTTTGTGCCTGGACACCATGAATCCCAAGAACTTCCCCAAGGTTACTCCAAAGGTATATTTGGTTGGGTTCAGCTTCATCTTGTACCTCCGAAGAGCACTAAAGGTCTCTTCAAGGTTGGCAATATGATCGATTGAAGTTCGGCTCTTGACAAGCATGTCATCTACATAAACCACCATGTTGCGGCCGATCTGCTCCTTAAAGATTTTATTCACCAGGCAATGTTAGGTTGCACCTATATTTTTGAGTCCAAAGGGCATAATCCTATAACAATAAAGACCATAGTTAGTAATAAAAGCAGTCTTCTCCTCATCTTCTGGTGTCATCCGGATTTAGTTATAGCCGAAAAAGGCATCCATGAAGGTGAGGAGCTCATGGCCTGAAGTTGCATCCACCAGTTGTTCAATCTTTGGCACGGGGTAGCTATCTTTTGGCCAGACCTTATTTAGCTTCTTAAAGTCAATACACATCCTCGACTTGCCATTCGCCTTTTTGACAAGAACCACATTGGAGATCTAGTTCAAAGAATTGACCTCATGAATGAATCAGCATTGAGGAGCTTATCAACTTCTTCTACAATTGCCTTCTGCCTCTTTGATGCATAGGTCTGCATCTTTTCCTTCATAGGTCAATACTTGGGGTCGACGGCTAGACGATACTCCATAACTTTGACCTCAATTCTCGGCATTTTTGTGGAAACCCAAGCAAAGACATCTGCATTCTTTTGAAGGAAGGCGACGAGCTACTTTCTGACCTCTCCTCCCAAATTGGAGCCGATCTGTATTATATGTTCTGCATTCCCATCATTCAAAGGGATGGTTATGAGATCTTCCATAGGCTCGCCTTGCTCCTTAGTAAGATCATCCCAGACATCTAACCCATCAATGGGGCAAGGGTCTGATTGTGCACCTCTTTGCAAAGCAATCAAGTAGCAGTATCTCACCAGAGCTTGACCTCCTCTGACCTCTCCGATCCCAAAGTTTGTTGGAAACTTTATTTTTAGGTAGTAAGTTGGCACCACTACTCAGAGTGCATTCAAATCAGATCAGCCAAGGATTGCATTATAAGCAAATGGAGCTTTCACCATCAGAAAATCTACTTATGCTCTACATTTCCTTGGTTATCATCCTACAGCCATAGTTAATGTTATTTTTTCTTCAACTGGTATAGCATTGCCAATGAAGCCTACCAATGGGGAGTTCATTGATCCTAATCGATTATTAGGTATAAATATTTTGAGAAAAATATTATAAAATAAGACATCAGTAGAACTTTTATTATCAATAAGAACACGACATACATCATAATCAGCAATGTTTAAAGAAACTACAATCACATCATCGCAAGAAAATTGAACCCCTTGAGCATCTCCTTTAGTAAAAGTTATGGGTTCTTCAGTCCTCTGCTTCTTCGCAGGCTCTGCTGACCTATCGATCTCTCCCTATCGAAGTCCCCTAGAGATGGTATTAATGATGCCAAGAGGAGGTTGATCTTCCTATTGCTCCTCCCCCTTGGTGGTTCTGATTACGACGGCGCCCTCGACCGATCCTCTCTTCCTTCAGGGCGACGTCACAAAAATCATCCTAGTCAGCCCCATCTAATGTGCTCCTCGATCTCATCTTGGAGTTGGGTACATTTTTCAGTATCGTAATCATGGTCATGATGGTAGAGGCAATACTTGTTAGGATTGCACTTATCAAGATGACTGTGCATCCTCTCTAGCCTTGACAACTACTCCTTGATCTCCATCAGCACTTGAGTCTTTGGAGCGTTGAGGGATGCATAGTTATAGAACCTTCTAGAAGGAGAATTCCGCCATGCCCTTCTATCAGAGCTTCTTTATCTTTAAGCTCGGGGAGGAGTCCGGACTCACTTGCGCTTAGGAGGAGTTCAAGAGTGAAGCTAAGCTTTAATCCACTTTCCTTCAACTATGAGCTTGCTGGGTTCGCCTGCATGTCACTCTCCTATAACTTCAAGATCCTTGGCCTTAAATGCCTCTTTCGCCCGAGCATGGCCATCAGCCTAAGCCAGCATATCAGCAAAATTCCTATGGTACTTCTTCTCCAAGGAAAATAGTAGATCGTTCTTCTGAAGGCTGCCCTTTAGTGTGGCCATTGCAATAGATTGATCCAAGTTTTGGACCTTCAGAGCAGCAGCCTTGAAGTGGCTGATGTAAGCTCAGATGGACTTCCTTTCATTCTACTTAATGTTGATGAGGGAGTTTGAGCCTTGCCGGGGATGTCAGTTGCTAACAAAATGAACCACGAATTGATGGCTCATTTGATCAAAAAAGAAGACCATACCTGACTTAAGAGCCGAGTACTAGTTCCTTATTGCTCCCTTCAGGATAGATGAAAAAGCTAAGCACAGAATGGCGTCTGATGTGCCATGGAGTAGCATCATAGTCTAAAAGGCCTTCAGATGGTCAATCGAGCTAGTAGTCCCATCATAACTCTCAAATTGGGGGAGCTTAAAGTTCTGTAGGATTGGCTCCTACATGATTTGCTGGACAAAGAAGGGTCGATGAAAATGTCATTACCATGAGTGGGGAGAGCATGGCGGAGTTACTTGATCCGTCGGTTTATCTCTTACAATTTTTGGTCGAAGAGATCCTCCTGATTATGGATCTCCAAGGTCTTCAAGCAGAATGGAGGCAAAGATCCGCCGAGAGTAGAATCATGATAAGAGCAGGGGCTCTCTACCCTCTACTTCCTATTGGAAATGTGTTCCAAAGCCAATCATCAATCTATTGATGGTTGGGCCATATATTTATAATTATATATGAATTATAAATTAATAAAAGTTATTTTAGCATTTTTCATCTTAAATTTTATTATCTTCTAATGAACTTCTATGTTGTGATGAAGTCCTTAGGACTATCTAGATTCAGCAAAGGAGAATTTATCATTTAGTCCTTAAATAGTTCATGGCCAAATGATAAGTTGTTACTTAGGATGATAATATTTATCAAGCATAGATCATTGTATGCCATATAGGTTGGTTGTCCTCATAACAAAGGAGTACTGAGATATTGATATGACATGCAAGTGAGATATATGGGTACATCTGCACTGAACATGACCAACTCCGAAGCTTTTCTCATGTCCAGATTAGCTTCGATGGAATGTGGGTATAAATGTCCCTCCGATCTGAGATCACCATAGTGACTTCCAAGCAACTCACTATATTTTGGTGTCAGATTATCTGAATTTTTAATTCAATGATGGAAGATTTTTAGGCACAGTCAAGTACCTATGGAGTTGGTGCATGTATCAAGATGGGATTGACTACTCCTGATTTCAGAAACTGTGTTCAATTATGTTACAATTTAGCAAAACCTTAGTCAGGATAGTCTTAGTGAGGAGTCATAGGACTAATTTCTTTGAGATGTAACATGGATATATTTTCTAGGGTTGACAGTCTAACCCTAAGTCATCTATTACATAGAGATCATAGGGATGAATTATACGGTAACCATATTCACGTAGGTTTTGAATGTTGCGATTGTGATTATTCGATCTATCCGGACGTCGAGTACCATTGCTAGATGGTCACTTCGATTAGTATAGAAATTGATTTCTATGCTATCGATTTAGATTTGGATCTATGGGATCACACACATTAGGAGTTCTTACTTGATCTGATGGCTGATCAAGAGTTTCATTTGTCTGGGACTTTATGGTCAAGAGTCTAACTAGACTGAAACTCTGTGATCAAGAGTCTTACTAGACTGAAACTCTAAGTCCTACTTATCTAGGACTCTCTGATCAAGAGTCTCATTGATCTGGGACTCTATGGTCAAGAGTTTCACTGGACTGGACTCTATGACCAAGAGTCCTACTGGACTAGGACTCTATGACCAAAAGTCCTACTTGTCTAAAACTCTCTGATCAAGAGTCTCATTGGTCTGGGACTCTATGGTCAAGAGTCTCACTGGACTGAGACTCTATGACCAAGAGTCCTACTGGACTAGAAGTCTGAGTCCTACTTGTCCGGGACTCTCTAATCATGAGTTCTGATAATCTAAGATAGTGTGGTCAAGAGTTTCACTGGATTGGGACTCTATGATCAAGAGTCCTACTAGACTGAGACTTTGAGTCCTACTCATCTGAGACTCTCTGATCAAGAGTTTCACTAGTCTGGGACTCTATGATTGTGAGTTTGATTCATTTGGGATGCTGGGTTCAAGAGTCCCACTGATTTAGGATTCTTCAAGAGTTTCATGTTGATAGGACTCTATTGCCCAGTAACCCATTCGATTTGGACTTAGATATTTTTAGAGGATTAATTAGCAAGTTGATTGATGATTAGCTCAATTTGAATGAGCGATGAGGATTTGATCAAGTCTGATTGAATTTGATTTGATTAGATTTGACCCAACAAGGTCATGAGATGACCTAATCGCTATGAAAGTTTTGATCCTGATTTGATAAGAACGTAGATCTAATTAATTTTTAATTTGATTAGAATTTTATTAAATTAGGCTAAGTTTAATTTGATTGCATTTAAATTGGTTTAATTAGGTCTATATTAATTAGTTTGGTTGAAACCAATTAGAACCAAGTCAAATGAAGTTTGAATTCAAATTCTCCCATGTGCCCATCATTTTTGACTTTTCCACTCTGCTTCACATGCCCTCCCCTTTGTTTGTTGAATAGCTTTTTAGAAATAAAATATACACGTAGAAAGAGAGTCCTTCTACATATTAAACATAAGGGAGGGGGCATTGGATAAGGATAAGAGGCTCATTTGATTTTTGAAATCAAGTGAGTGGTTAAAACCTCCCAACCACTCGACCCTTATCATTTTTCATACAGTTTTACTATGGTATTCACATTGATAAATTATGAAAATTTTTGTTCATATAGGAGAAGGAGTTATAATTTTGTGCTAAAAATTTTAGAGTATTTGGTCATCAATTCTAGGCAAAAAAAAACTTGGAGTGAAGGTGAACAGGATCCTACAACACTTTTTTTTTCTTTATGCCTCTCTTCTCTTATGATTTTCACCTCTAATGGTATTCTATTTTTAGATATGATCTAAATAGAGATCTAAAAGTTATCTTTTCATGAAAACTAATTTCATGAAAAAACTCCATACAGAGAGGCATGATAGGATTTTTAGTGTGTCAGGGTTTTTGGGCCGAGTGAAATCCTAGATTTGGGAATCTAGGTTCGAGTAGAGAGATCGAGTGTTGTGAGCATCGAATCACCACCAAATTTGAAACACATCTTCATCATCCTCCAATATTTATTTTTTAATTTTTTAGAATATCTAAAAAATTAAAAAATATATGATCGATCAGATTGATTATGATCAGCCATCATAGGCTCTGACGAGGAGCTAGCACTCCAATGGGGCTGATCGGGATCAGAAGCTCCGTGTGGACCAACCGTAGAGGCCAAACATATGTGAGACTGTGATGTGATACCAGAGCATTTTTTGGTGGACTCAGATTGTGGGGATCGACTATCTACAAAAATGTATTATGTTCTAAACACGCAGATGTACTAAATGGTTTATTATGTAGATTTATTTTTAGATCTATTAATGTATGCATGCATATTATATTTAGATCCTAATATGTAAGATTAAATAATCTAATATGATCAGTAGATAATTAATTAGATTAATTATTTTCTGCTGCATCATTGCTATTTTTGAAATATTTTTTGAAAGTAGCATAGCAAGTTCTGCACTATTTTCTTCAGATGGTATCAGAGCAAGGCTCTTTAAACATGATATGCTTGTATATTTAAATTAATAATTTTGATTTTATCTAAATATTGATCTATTAATTAGAGTAATTAGATTAAAATCTAGATCGTACGGACTGTAGATTGTTCTGCTATTGGGTTTACCCCCTATAGTGAAAAAATTATCCTAGTACGTTGCTCATCTATATCATTAATCATGAAATTACTAGATTTGATCTAATATTTTTATGATTTAATTATATTAAGCTTTAATCTAATTTATGATCATGAATGCATAATTAGATAAAGTTTGATTCATGATTTCATGATTATGTAGTGTATATAGTTTCAGATTAAACCCTACAATTAGTGTTGTTTGTGAATTGAGATGATTTAATTTTGAAATAAGTCAACTCAATTGGTAAACAATGCTAAGTTATAAAGAACCTTTCAAAATTAAAAATATTTTTAAAATACCAAACCCTAACCCTCAATCGATAAACTTAATTAAAAATTAAGTATAATGATTTAGTGTCTAGAATTATGAATTAAGACTCTAAGTCATTAATCATAAACTTGTGGGTTATTGGGTTAGCTGAATTAGGTCCATAAATTAGGTTAGACCTAAAGTTAGTTAAAAGATAGACTAATTTAGAGTAATTGATCAAACCTAATTAAATATTAATTTAGATTAGGTTAGAGACTCTATAGACTCAGTTATAATAGTTGTAGTTGGTCAAGTCCATGCCTTTAAGAAGGATCAAATGAACTTGATTCAAGGCTACACGGTCAAATCCAAAATTACTAGGTTGGTCAAATTAAAACTAATGAACCGGATGGTGTCTAAGGTAAGTTTAGCAGTTTGACCAGTGATTTTCAATTGGACGCTACTCGCACTGATTCAGTCTTTAACGAGTTAATGGCATATCCCTTCCACTGATCTCACTTACCTGGCCATCCTGGTGAGTTAGATTTTGATTAGATCACTTGGTGATTTGGACTCACCCATGTCTATTAGGTAAATTAGTCTGATTGATTTAGATGCTCCTAATGCTAGCTTAGATTAGATTCTTTTCTGACTTGGTGAAGTCAGTGGGAGGATTGAAATTGGCTTGCTGAATTTTTTTAAATTGGTTAACTAAATCCTCTAAAATTATTAAGTCCTTAAAAATGAAATAGTTATATAAATAACTAAATCATAGCCTCCCATTAAGTTGAGTGATAATGGGTTCATTAGTATAATGATCATTGAAGGCCCAAAGGCTTGGTGATTATTGATTAATGAAATTATCATTCATAAAATAATAATTTGGTTAAGTCTTTTATGATGGTGGTTAGGTTGGCCGACCAAAGTCGGATCTGATCATTTATTGGTTAGATAAGATCAAATGTGGTCATGTTAATGGTTGGACCTAACCGAACCTTTTTTAGTAGAGGCCAAAGCCTACTGATTAGGTCTATGGGGTAGAATCAATGTTACTAGAAGTTGTTTAAAGAAATAATTGATTTTGAATCTATCCATAGGTGCACATGGATTGACCAACCAAAGTTGGGCTCATGTGTAGTCTATGTGGATTTTAGTACCCACTAAGAAATTAGAGTAATTCCTCGAATTGGAGGTAGAGGCTACCAATTCGTATAAAATAGTGGGAGGACCTTTAGACCAAAGTCCAAGTCTTTAGGATTAATAATTCATATACTAATTAGGTTTGGTTTTCCTTTTTGTGCAGACATGGCTACTAACCTATCGCTCCAATCATTGTTAGACCATGATAAATTAATGGGATCCAACTATGATAGCTGGTATCTAAGTTGAAAATCATCCTGGAGCATGAGCGAATCCTTTATGTGGTAATAGATCGAGCACCTGAGGAGCCAGCCTGGAATGCTAGGGAAGCAGTCTGAGACACTTATCTAAAATGGCTCAATGACCGCACCACCGTTTGATGTATAATACTGGCGATAATGAATAACAAGTTCAACCATAGATTTGAAAATGCCCAGCCATAGGAGATACTTCAAATATTGAATGACTCTTTTGGCACGCCAGACGACGTTGAAAGGCACAAAACAAGTTATGCCATTTTCAATGCTTGGATGAGGAATGGGGCCTCAGTCATCAATCATGTATTACACATGATCGAGATGATTGAGCACCTTAGCAAGTTGGGCTTTTTCCTGCATGAGCAGCTCGATAAGGATGCGATCCTTAATCCTTTGCCCATGTCCTTCCTTCCCTTCCTAACTCATTTTAGAATGACAAAACCTGTAGTGAACTACCACGGCTTATCGGGGTTGCTGCAGAACTTTGAGAAGGATCACCAACTTCATAAGGAGATGGTGAATGTAGTGGGAGGGTCTTCTTCTGGTCGTCGATCCTTTAAGAAAGGAAAGAAGAACAAGAAGAAGAAAACCAAGAAGGTGTGGCCGCATGCTGGGATGACTGCACAGGGTCAGACCAAGAAGTGCAAGCCCGACCAGAGCCAAGCAGAGTGCTTCTTCTGCAAGCAGTAGGGGCACTGAAAGAGAAACTATCCTCTGTATATTGCCTCCCTAGATCCGAACAGGCCGAGGAAGAAGCAAGTGGTTGCTGGGCAAGGTAATTATATGATAACACCTTGCAATTTTTTCTTATTTGATTCTACTGCCTTGGTATTAGATACTGAAAGCCCTTATCATATTTCTAATTCTATGTAGGGCTTGCAGGTCAGTAGGAGATTCGATCAAGGCAAGAGGTTCCTGAACATTGGAGATGGAAAATAAATTCTAATTCTAGCTTTAGGAATTATGAACCTTATAATCAATTCAAATAAAGTTATTCTTAATGAATGCCATTATTGTCCAACTTTTTTATTAAATATCATTTCTGTAGGCCTTCTGGCCATGAATGATTTTGAAATATCAATAAAAAAAAAATTATAATATCATTTTGATTGGTGTTATAATTTTGATTGGGCAATTGAATAACAGAATTTATTTACTTTTTATACCTATTAACGTGGTTCAATCCTCCAGTAAATGCCCTAGAATTAGTGATGTATCTGATGTCTACCTTTGGTACTGTAGGCTAGGTCATATTAACATGAATAGAATTAACAGATTAGCTCAAGAAGAAATTCTTGAGGTTAGTGATTGTGAGTCACTTCTGATCTGTAGTCCTGTCTTCTTGGTAAGATGACCAAGTCATCTTTTACTGAAAAAGATGAACCAGCCATAGAATTCTTGAGTTTAGTATATTCGAATGTATGTGGACCCATGAGCTCACGTGCCAGAGGTAGATATTTCTACTTCATAACCTTCACAGTTGACCTATTGAGGTATGGATTTATCTATTTAATGAAGCATAAGTCGGAGTCATTTGAAATATTCAAACTATTTCAAAATGAGGTAGAAAAGCAAACTAGGAAGAGTATTAAAATTCTTCGATCTGACCAAGGAGGTGAGTACTTTTCAAATGAGTTTTTGATATATTTTGAGAAGAATGGGATTCTCTCCCAAAAGATACCTCCTAGAACACCACGACATAATGGTGTGTCTGAAAGAAGAAATCGGATCCTGTTAGACATGGTTCGATCCATGATGGGGTTTGCTTGTTTGCTGAGCTCACTATGGAGATATGTGCTCAAGTCATCTTGTTACATTCTAAATAAGATTTCAAGTAAATCTGTTAATAAAACACCATATGAAATATGGATAGAGCGTAAGCCAATGCTTTCACACCTTAGGGTTGGGGGTATCTGGCCTACGTCAAATGTTTGATGATAGACAAGTTTGGACCTAGGTCTGATAAGTATAGTTTTGTAGGTTACCCCAAAGAAATCAAGGGTACTACTTCTATCTTGCTGATGAGCAAAAAATGTTTGTCAGCCTTAAGGCAGTCTTTTTAGAAAAGAAGTTCCTTGGTGAAGAAACTAATACCTCCAAGGTCAAACTTGATGAAGTACGACAGGTGGAAGAATGGATACAAGTTGTTGAACCTAAGCTGGATCTGATTAGATCAGACCCAGAACCTATTTTAGAAGCATCCTTAAGGAGAGCTAGTAGAGTACCACGTTAACTACATAGATACTATGGTTTTCTGATCCGGGATAGGGATCCTATCAAACTTCGTGAGAATGACCAGGACCTAATCACCTATATGGATGCAATGCAGAGATCCGACTCTGAGAAATGGCTTGAGGTCATAAAATTTGAGATGGAATCCATGAAGGTCAACGATGTATGGATATTGGTTGACCCATCCAAAGGGGTAAAACCCATAGGGTATAAGTGGGTCTTCAAAAGAAAAAAAGGTGCAGACAAAAAGGTGGAGACCTATAAAGTCCACCTAGTTGCCAAGGGGTATCATCAACATTATGGTATTGACTATGACGAGATGTTCTCTCCTATGGTAATGCTCAAATTCATTCAGATAATGCTTCCCATAACTATCCATCTGAACTATGAAATATGACAGATGGATGTAAAAATAGCTTTCATGAACGAAAAGCTGGATGAAGAGGTGTATATGATACAACCTGAAGATTTTATGTTCATAGATGAGTCTAAGGTGTGTAAGCCTCAGAGGTCCATTTATGGACTAAAGCAGGCATCTCGAAGCTGGAACATATGATTTGATAGAATAATCAAAATGTATGGCTTCGTTAAGAATAAAGAGGAGCTCTGCATATAGAAATGGGCTAATGGTCCAGCAATAGTATTTCTAGTATTGTATGTGGATGACATTCTCTTAATTGAAAATGATGTTCCTACATTACAAGGAATAAAGATTTGGCTGTCATCACAGTTCTCCATGAAAGATCTGGGAGAAGCTTTCTACATCCTGAGGATGAAGATCTATAAAAATAGATCTAAAAGATTGCTTTGATTGTCCTAGTCCACGTACATTGATACTGTGCTAAAATGGTTCAACATGAAAAGTTTCAAGAAAGGCTATCTACCGATAAGCCATGGAATTTCTCTTTCAAAGAGGGATTATCCAACAACACCTCTAGATAGAGAGCGTATGAATAGAATACCATAGGCTTCAGCAGTGGGTTCAATAATGTACGCCATGACATGTACGCGACCAGATGTGGCATACTCTCTAGGTGTAGTGAGTAGATACTAATCTAATCCAGAGGAGAATCACTCGAAGGTTGTTAAAACCATCCTGAAGTATTTAAGAAATATTAAGGATCAGTGGCTTGTATATGGTGAATCAAACTTAAAACTTATGGGGTTCACAGACTCCAGCTTTCAGTCTGATCATGATGATAGCAAGAGTGTGTCGGGATACATATTTACCCTTAATGGTGGGATCATCTACTGGAAGAGTTTCAAGCAGCATACTGTAGCTGATTCAGTTTGTGAGGTAGAGTATATCAGATATTGCCAAAGAAGTGGTGTGGCTAAAAAAATTCATCATCAAGCTCAAAGTTGCATCCTTCCTTGATGGTCCAGTTCTGGTCTATTGCGATAGCTCTAGAGCCATTGCTCAGATGGAGGAACCAAAGGCACACCAGTCGACGAAGCATATTCTGCACCGCTACCATCTTATCCAAGAGATTATGGATCGAGATGACGTCGACCTTCAGAAGATCGATGGAAAGAAAAACCAGGTCGATCTATTCACTAAAGCTATTGCAGTGAAGGAGTTTAATGACTTTAAGTCGAAGATAGGTATTAGATACTGTACCGATTGGCTTTAGTCCAAGTGAAAGATTGTTGGAAATATGTCGCAAAGCCAATGATCAGTCTGTTAACGATTGGACTGTATATTTATAATTATATATGAATTATAAATTAATAAAAGTTATTTTGGTATTTTTCATCATAAATTCTGTTGTCTTCTAATGAACTCCTATATTGTGATGAAGTTCTTAGGACTATCTAGATTCGACAAAAGAGGATTTATCATTTAGTCCTTAAATAGTTCACGACCAAATGATATATTGTTACTTAGGACGACAACGTTTATCAAGTATAGATCATTATTCCCTATATAAGGTGGTTGTCCTTATAACCAAGGAGTGCTGAGACACTGATATGGCATGCAAGTGAGATGTATGGGTACATCTGCACTGAACGTGACCAACTCCAGAGCTTTTCTTCTATCAAGATTAGCTTCGATGGAATATGGATATAAATGTTTCTCTGATCTAAGATCACCACGGTGACTTTCAAGCAACTCACTATATTTTGGTATGAGACTATCTAAATTTTTAATTTAGTGATGAAAGGTTTCTGGCACAGTCAAGTACTTATGGAGTTGGTGCGTATATCAAGATGAGATTGACCACTCGTGATTTTAGGAGCTGTGTTCAATTATATTTTAATTTAGCAAAAACTTGGCCAAGATAGTCTTAGTGAGGAGTCACAGGACTAATTACTTTGAGATACGGCATGGATATATTTTTTAGGGTTGATAGTCTAACCCTGAGTCATCTATTACATAGAGGTCAGAGGGGTGAATTATATGGTAACCATATTCGCATAGGTTCTGAATATTACGATTATGATTATTCGACCTATCCAAACATCGGGTACCATTTCTAGATGGTCACTTTGATTAGTATAGAAATTTGTTTCTATGCTACCAGCTTAGGTTCGGACCTATGGGGTCACGCACATTAGGAGTTCCTACCTGATCTGATGGCTAATCAAGAGTTCCATTGGTTTGGAACTCTATGGTCAAGAGTCCTACTAGACTGGGACTCTGTGATCAAGAGTCCTACTGGACTAGGACTTTGAGTCCTACTTATCTAGGACTCTCTGATCAAGAGTTCCATTGGTCTGAAACTCTATAGTCAAGAGTCCCACTGGACTGGGACTCTATGACCAAAAGTTCTACTGGACTGGGACTTTGAGTCCTACTTATTTGGGACTCTCTGATTAAGAGTTCTATTGGTCTAGGACTCTATTATCAAGAGTCCCACTGAACTAGGACTCTATGACCAAGAGTCATATTGGACTGGGATTCTAAGTCCTACTTGTTTGGGACTCTCTAATCATGAGTCCTGATAATCTAGGACACTATGGTCAAGAGTTCCACTAAACTAGAACTCTATGACCAAGAGTCCTACTAGATTGGGACTATGAGTTCGACTCATCTGGGATTCTCTACTCAAGAGTTTTACTAGTCTGAGACTCTATGATCACGAGTTTGATTCGTTTGGGACACTGGATTCAAGAGTCCCATTGATTTAGGACTCTTGAAGAGTTTTATGTTGATAGGACTCTATTGCCCGGTAATCCATTCAATTTGAACTTTGATATTTTTGAAAGATTAATTAGTAATTTGATTGCTGATTAGCTCAATTTAATTGGGTGATGAGGATTTGATCAAGTCTGATTGAATTTGATTCGATTGGATTTGACCCGATCAGGTCATGAGATGACCTAATCGCTATGGGAGTTTTGACCTTGATTTGATCAAGACGTAGATCTAATTAATTTCTAATTTGATTAAAATTTTATTGGATTAGGCTAAGCCTAATTTGGTTGGGTTTAACCTGGTTTAATTGGGCCTAGATTAATTGATTTGGTTGAAACCAATTAGGACCAAGTCAAATGAAATTTGAATTCAAATTCTCCCATGCGCCCACCATTTTAGACTTTTCCACTCTGCTTCCCATGCCCTCCCTTTTGTTTGTTGAACATTTTTTGAGAAATAAAATGTGCATGCAGAAGGAGAGTCCTTCTACATGCTATACACATGGGAGGGGGCGTTCGATAAGGATAAGAGGCTCATTTGATTTTTGAAATAAAGTGAGTGGTTAAAACCTCTCAACCACTCGACTCTTATCATTTTCTATATGGTTTTATTATGATATTCATGTCAATAAATTATGAGAATTTATTTACATGTAGGAGAAGGGGTTTGCATTATGTGGTAAAAATTTTAGAGTATTTGATCATCAGTTCTAGATGATAAAAATCTTGGAGTGAAGGTGAACAGGATCCTATAGCACTTTTCTTTTCCTTTATGCCTCTCTTCTCTTATGATTTCCACCTCTAAAGATATTCTATTTTTAGATATGATCTAAATAGGGAATATATATTTAAAAGTTATCTTTTCATGAAAACTTATGTCATAAAAAAATTCCATATAGAGAGGGCGTGATAGGATTTTTAGTGTGTCAAGATTTTTAGACCGAGTGAAATCCTAGATTTGGGAATCTGGGTTTGGGTGGAGAGATCAAGTGCTGTGAGCATTGGATCTCCACCAAATTTAAAACACATCTTCATCATCCTCCAATATTTATATTCTAATTTTTAAGAATATCTAAATAATTAGAAAGTATACGATCGATCAGATCGATCATGATCAACCATCGAAGGTCCTGACGAGGAGCTTACACTCCAGTGGAGCTGATCGGGATTAGAAGCTCCGTGTGGACCAACCATAGAGGCCGGACATGTGTGCGGCTGTGACATGATACCAGAGCATTGTTCGATGGACTTAGATTATGATGATCGACTACCCACGAAAAGATATAGTATTCTGAACACATAGATATAGTAAATAGTTTATTACATAGTTTTATTTTCAAATCTATTGATGTATGCATGGATATTACGTTTAGAACCTAACGTATAGGGTTAAATAATCTGATATAATTAGTAGATAATTAATTAGATTAATTATTTTTCACTACATCATTGCTATTTTTGAAATATTTTTTGAAAGTAGCATGGCAAACTATGCACTATTTTCTTCACTTCCCCCATCTAGGAGTTATAGGATGACTTGCCCAGGTGGGCCATCCTTACACTGAATCTCAAAATTTTTGTGAAGCTTGTTCCAGCTGAACTGATGCCGGGGGTTGTTGTCGCTGCATTGACAGAACCAGATCTAGGATTTTAGGACTAGATCTTGAAACTTTTTCAAGATCAGACAATGAAAGACTAAAATTAATCAAAATTAATTTCAAATTCTAGAAAATATTCTAGATCTAAGATCTATTGCATGATCATGGAATGTTATTAAATCAAAAATTAAAAATCTAAAGAAGAAACTAAAACATATGGATCACATCAACATGTATACACAGTACATCTAATGCAGGTATGAAAATAATAGATCAGATCTATTACCTGTGCAAGTTAGATGTTCTAACTTATTGATCTGAGCTTTAGGATGATGTTGGAAGCCACACACACATCCGGCCTCTAGAAGTCATCCTATATAGAGAGATATAGAGGAGTCCTTGTCTAGGTCAAATACCTAGACAAGGAATGTCCAAATTGGGCAAGACAAGGGGTGCCTAACTCGTAGGTGCCCCCTCCTTTTCTACTATGGACCACTAGGTTTTGTTATACAAAAACCCCTCTAAAAGCTATAAAAATCTTAGCACAATAGGAAGAGTTTTGGTTTTCTAAAATTCTATCTCATAGAATTTGAAATCAAAATCAATTCCTACTTTGACTTGGTCCACACTTAATTTACCATGTAAGAAAGAAAGAAGAGGACTTTGGGACATAGTGGGCTTCTCTTGGGCATGGAGAATTCATGCAAAATCAAAGGAGGCATGAAGGGTGGGTGTTGGGACTAAGATGATGCAAGGAGGAAAGTTCCTATTCTTACTAGGATTCTTATTTTGACTTGGTCCAACATGATTTCTCAAATCAAATCAAACCAGAATTAATTCAATCCAATTAAATTAGATCCTAAAATAATTAAGATTTTAATTAAATTAGATTTAATTTTGATTTAATTTTTTAATCAAATTAGAAAATTAGGTTGACTAAAATCCTAGTTGAACTAGGACTAGTTCTTCCTTGCACTTGGCTTATCCAATAAATCAATTGAACTTGGTCCAATAAAGTCCAAATTAAATTTAATTAAATCATATTTAATTAGACTTAATCTTAGCCCTTTGGCTTAATCAAATTAAGTCAATTAGCAATCTAATTGCTAATCGATCCTCCTGCAATACTTGCACTATGTCAAATATCAACCGTATTGATCGTTTAACCTTAGAACGATTCTTAATCATTGATCAACCATCCGATCGGATTATGAACTCTAATGTATGTGACCTCATAGATCCAAACCTAAGTTGGTAGCATAAGAATAAATTTTTATACTAATAAAAGTGACCATCTAGCAATGGTACCCGACGATCAGATAGGTCGAATGGGTACAACAACATCCTTAGATATCATGCGGATATAGTTTCCATATAATTCATCTCCTCAACCAAAATGCTCGTAGGATACCTCAGAGTTCAACTGTCAACTCTGATAAGGTTGTCCACATTGTATTTTAAAATATCAAATCCATCTGATGGATTATCTTGATCAAGGTTTTGCTATATTGAAATATGGTGACACATTTTTCTCCAACTCTTGGAGTGGTCAATTCCATTTTGATTTTACTCTAACTTTGTAGGTAGTTGACTATACCAAGAAGTCTTCTATTATTGAATTAAAAATTTAGTTGGTCTGATATCAAAGCATAGTGAGTTGCTTGCAAGTCATTGAGGTGATCTCAGATCTAAGGGACACTTATACCTATATCCCATCAAAGACATTCTCGATAGTGGAATGCTCTAGAGTTGGTCACGTTCAATGACGATGTATCCATACATCTCATTTGTATGCCATACTAGTGTCTCCACAGTCCTTGGTTAAGAGGACAACCAACCTATGTAGGATACAGCAACCTATGTTCTATAGAGACCGTCGTCCTAATTAGCAGCCTATCCTTTGGTCCTAAATAGATTTAAGGACTAATCAATAAATCCTTTCTTTATCAAAGCTAAATAGTCCTAGGGACTTCATCACAATAATGAAGTTCGTTAGAAGATGAATACTTTATGATGAAAAAAAATATTAAAAAAATATTTTATTTATAAATGTATTAATTACAGATATTATGTAGCTCAACCATCAACAGACTAATGATTGGCTTTGAAACATATTTTTCAACAACCCCACTTGTGCTAAAGTCACTCGGCACAGTATCTAATACCCATCTTCGATTTGTAGTTGTCAAACTTCTTTATCGTCAGGGCTTTAGTGAAGGGCTTGGCCAGGTTCTTCTTTCCATCAATCTTTTGAAGGTCGACGTCATCTCGATCCACGATCTTTTGGATTAGGTGGAAGCGGTGCAAGATGTGCTTCATCCACTAGTGTGCCTTTGGTTCCTTTGCCTGAGTTATGACACCAGTGCTGTTGCTGTAGAGTGGGATCGGACCATCTAAGGAGGGTGCTACTTCGAGCTTGGTGATAAACTTTCTCAGCCACATTGCTTCCTTCACTATATTTGATGTTGTGATGTACTTTACTTTGTAAATAGAGTTTGCCATAGTATGCTGCTTGGAACTCTTCTAGTTGATAGCTCCATCATTTAGAGTAAAGATATATCCTGACATGCTTCTACTATCATCATGGTCAGATTGAAAGTTGGAGTTTGTAAACCCCATAACTTTTAGATCTGACTCGCCATAAACCAACCATTGGTTCTTAATATTTCTTAAATACTTAAGGATGACTTTTACCACTTTTCAGTGGTTTTCTCTAGGGTCAAACTGGTATCTACTCACTACTCCTAGTGAGTATGCCACATCTGGTCTCGTACATATCATGGCGTACATGATAGATCCCACTGTTGAAGCATATGGGACTCTATTCATACGCTCTCTCTCTTTAGGAGTTGTCGGACAATCCTTCTTAGAGAGAAAATTTTCATGTTCTATTGGAAGATAGCCCTTTTTGGAATTCTCCGTGCTGAACATCTTTAGCACAGTATCTATGTAAGTGGACTAGGATAACCCAAGCATCCTTTTAGATCTATCCCTATAGATCTTCATTCCTAGGATGTAAGATGCTTCACCCAAGTCTTTCATGGAGAACTATGATGACAACCAGACTTTTATTCCCTACAGTGTTGGGATGTCATCCCGATTAAGAGAATGTCATCCACATATAAGATAAGAAATACCACTGCTGGTCCAGTTGCCCATTTGTAAATGCAGGACTCTTCTTCGTTCATAACAAAGCCATATGTTTTGATCATTTTATCAAAATGCATGTTTTAACTCCAAGATGCCTTCTTCAATCCATAAATGGATCTCTGAAGCTTGCACACCTTGGACTCATCTGTGGATGTGAACCCCTCAAGTTATATCATATACACCTCTTTGGTCAGCTCTCTATTTAGGAAAGCTATCTTCACATCCATCTACCAGATCTCATAATCCAGATGGGTAACTATCACAAGCATTATCCGAATAGATTTAAGCATTGCCATAGGAGAGAATGTCTCATCATAGTCAATACCATAACGTTGATGATACTTCCTGGCAACTAGACGGGCTTTATAGGTCTCCATCTTTCCATCTGTGCCCCTTTTCATTTTGAAGATCCATTTACACCCAATGGGTTTAATCCCTTCGGATAGGTCAACCAATGTCCACACATCATTGATCTTCATGGACTCCATTTCGAATTTCATGATCTCAAGCCATTTCTCAAAATCGAGTCTCTACATAGCATCCATATAAGTGATCAAATCCTCATCGTTCTCATTGAGTTCGATGGGATCACCATCCTAGGCTAGGAAATCATAGTATCTATTCGAATGATGCAGTACTCTAGCGGACCTTCTTAATGATGCAGGTACACTAGGCTTCGAATATAATCTAATCAAATTCGACTCAAGTTCAGCTATAGGTATCAATTTTTCTATCTGTTGAACTTCATCAAGTTCAACCTTAGAGGCAATAGCTCTTTCACCAAGGAACTTTTTTTCCAAAAAGGTTGTCTTAAGACTGACGAACATCTTTTATTCATCAGCATGGTAGAAATAGTATCCTTTGATCTCTTTTGGGTATCCTATAAATGTGCACTTATCAGACCTAGGTCTAAATTTATCTGTATCTAACCGTTTGACATAAGTTAGGCACCCCCAAGCCCTAAGGTGTGAAAGTGTTGACTTACGTCCTATCCATATCTCATATGGAGTCTTAACTATAGACTTAATTGGAACCTTACTTAATAGATAACAAATCAATTTGAGTGCATATCCCCATAAGGACATCGGCAAGCTGGCAAAATCCATCATGGATTGGACCATGTCTAATAGAGTCTGATTCCTCCTTTCGGACATACCATTATGCTGTGGTATTTTTGAAGGAGTCCATTGGAAGAGAATCCCATTCTCTCCTAGATATGTGAGAAACTCATCGAAAAGATATTCTCCTCCTTAGTCAGATCGAAGAGTTTTGATTCTCTTCCTAGTTTATTTTTCTACTTCACATCGGAATCGTTTGAACATTTCAAATAAATCCGACTTGTATTTCATTAGATAGATATATCCATATCTGGATAGATCATCTATGAAAGTAATGAAGTAGAAATATCCACCTCTGGCACTTGTGCTCATTGGTCCACATACATTAGTATGTACAAGATCTAAGAGCTCAGTGGCTCTTTCACCTTTCTCAGTAAAAGGTGATATGATCATTTTACCAAGAAGATAGGATTCATAAGTTGGAAGTGATTCGCTGTTACTAACTTCGAGGATTTCCTCTAGAGTCAAACTATTTATCATGTTCTTATTTATATGACCTAGCCTATGGTGCCATAAAAAGATATCTAACACACTATCTAATCTAGGATGCTTGCCAGTTGAATAGACTACGTTAATAGGTTGTGATAGCATATACACACCATTCATAATGATATTACAAATTTATTTCTTTATTGACATTTCATAATCATTTTTCATCAGAAGGCCTATAGAAATAACATTCAAAAAGAAATTGGGACAGAAATGACAATCACTAAGAACAACAGTATGAAACTCAAATACAAGTTTCAAAATTTTTAAAGCTAGAACTGGAATTGATCTTCCATCTCCAACATTTAGGAACCTTTCATCTTGCTCGAATCTCCTACTGACCCGCAACCGCTGCAACGAATTGCAAATATGGTAAGGGCTATCAGTATCTAATATCCAGTCAGTAATATCATAAATAGAGAAATTGTAAGGAGTTATCAAATAAATATCTTGCCCAACAACTGCTTGCTTCTTTCTCTGCTTGTTTGGATCCAAAGAGGCAATGTACTGAGGATAGTTTTTCTTTTAATGCCTCCTCTTCTTGCAAAAGAAGCATTCAGCTAGACTCCTATCGGGCTTGATCTTCTTAGTCTGGCCCTGCATAGATGTCCCAGCCTGAACTTGCACCTTCTTAGCTTTCTTCTTCTTGTTCTTCTTTCCTTTTCTAAAGGATTGAGAATCAAAAGATGAACCTCCCACTATGTTCACTGACTTCTTGTGGAGTTGGTGATTCTTCTCAAAGTTCTGAAGCAACCCTAGTAACCCATGGTAGTCTACTTCAGGCTTTGTCATTTTAAAATGAGTAAGGAATGGGAGAAAAGACTTGGGCAATGAGTTCAGTATTGCATCCTTCCCAAGCTATTTATGCAAGAAAAAGCCGAGCTTGCTCAAATGCTCTATCAGCTCAATCATGTACAATACATGATCAGTGATAGAGGCACCATCCCACATCCTAGCGTTGAAGATGGCACAACTAGTTTTATGCCTCTCCATGTCATCGGGTGTGCCAAAGAAATCCTCCAATACTTGAAGCATGTCCTTTGGCTGAACCATCCCAAATTTGTGACTGAACTCGTTGCTCATAGCAGCCAGCATAATGCAGTGCACCATGGTCCGATCATTGAGCCACTTCTGATAAGTATCTCTAACTATTCTACGTGCATTGATAGCTAGCTCCTCAGGTGCAGGATCCATTAATACATATAGGATCCGTTCATGCTCTAGGATAATTTTTAACTTTCAATACCAGCTAGCGAAGTTGGATCCCACCAACTTATCATTATCCAACAATGATCAGAGCGATAGAAAAGTGGCCATATCTGTACAAATAAAAACCATAACCTAATTAGTAATTGATTTATTAAACCTAAAGATTTGGACTTTAATCAAATGATTCTCCCACTATTTTATTCAAATTGGTAGCCTCTACCTCCAATTCGAGAAATTATCCTAATTCCTTAGTGGATACTAGAATCCATATAGACTGCACACGAGCCCATCTTTGGTTGGCCAACTCATGTACATTAGGGGTAGGTCCATAACTAATTATTTCTCTAAATAATTTTTAGTAATTAAATTTTGCTCCAGTCCCTAATCAGTAGGCTTTGGCCTCTACTGAAAAGGTCTAGTTAGGTCCAACCATTAACACGACCATACTTGGCCCATCAAATCAATGAATGATTAGGCCCAACTTTGGTTGGCCAACCTAACCACCATTTAGAAAGATGTAGCTAAGAAATCACATAATGAATGATAATTTCATTAGCCAATAAACACCAGGCCTTTGGGCCTCCAATGATTATCCAACTAATGGACCCATTATCACCCATTTTAATGGAAGGTTATGATCTAGTTATCATAATAACTATCTCATTTTAGGGATCTAATAATTTTAGAGAATTTAATTTGATGATGAGGATAGATCAGATGAACCAGCTTGTCATGATCTTTCCACTGACTTTACCAAGTCAGCTTAAGGGAGACCATTAATAGGCTGGTCTAGAAGCACCTAAATCAGTCAAACTGATTTACCTAGCTGACATGGGTCAGCTTCTATAGTCAAGTGATCTGATCAAAATATAATTTTACCAAAAGGTTAGGTAATTTCGATCAGTGGGAGGGTCAGCCAAAGCTTGCCTTAGATACCATCAGAAATGGCTAGGTAAGCGGGCTATCAATTAAAGACCATTGATCTGATTTATCTTAGACACCAACTGATTTAATTAGTTTCAATTAGATTAACCTAATAGTTCATACTGGACTGCATAGCCAAGAATCAAGTCCATCTTGGGTCTCGTTAAAGACATGAACTTGACCAACAACAACTATTGTAATTGATAAAAAGAATTCTTGACCTAATCTAAGACAATAATTGATCTGATTTAGTCAATTCTCTAATTAAGTCTATTCTTTAATCTAACCCTAGGTCTAACCCAATTAATGGACCTAATTTCCACTAACCCATTTAATTCAATGTGTTATGATTTGTGTCTTAGGATCTTCAATTCATAATTCTAGATTCTAATCAAATAACTTCTTAATTCTTAATTAAGTTTTGGGCTGAGGATTGGGGTTTGATTTTTTAAAAATAATTTTTATATTTATAAAATATTTTTACAACATGGTTCTATTAACTAAGTTGCATATTTGATTCATAATCAATATGCAAGTAAAATAAGCATGAAACTACTTTAGATCTAATCTAAATAGGTTCATGTAATTGAAATAATTTCAACTATAATCAATCATAAATTATCTTAAATCAAATCTAACATATTTATGATGATTAAAATTAGATTAAAATATTTTTAATCAGATTATAAAATTTCTTAGATCTAATCTAAAATTTTATGATCAATGTTTTAGATCAGCATGTACTAGGACAACCTTTTCACTATAAGGGATAAACCTTACAGCAGGACAACCTTATACCAGTCCATGTAATCTAAAAATTTTATTTTCAAATCTAAAACTATTTTAAATCTATTAAATTATAAATAAAATCAGATCAAATCTAATAAATTTATGATTAAAAGTAGATCAATATGAACTAGGATAACCTTTTCACTATAAGGGATAAACCTTACAATAGGACAACATTATAGTAATTTGTGTGATCAAAAATTTTAATTTTAGATTTAATAATTAGATTATAAATTAGATCTAATTCAAAAAGTAATCTAAACATGCTTAAATAATCATATAATAAAAAAATCTAGATTAAATTAGGTCCTAAACTAATTAAAGACTTAATTAAATTAGATTAAATTAAATTTAATTCTAATTTAATTTTTTTAATCAAATTAAAAAATTGGGTTGATCTAAGTCCAAGTTGAACTTGGACTAGTTCTTCTTTACACTTGGCTTATCCAATAAATCAATTAAACTTGATCCAATCATGTTCAAACTAAATTTAATTAAATTATATTTAATTAAACTTAAACTTAGCCCTTTGGCTGAATCAAATTAAGTTAATTAGCAATCTAATTGCTAATCGATCCTCCTGCAATACTTGCACTAGGTTAAACATCAATCATATTGATCATTTAATCCTAGAATGATTCTTAATCATTGATCAACCATCCGATCGGATCGTGAACTCTAATGTGTGTGACCTTATAGGTTCAAACCTAAGCCAATAGTATAAGAATAAATTTTTATACTAATCAAAGTCCATCTAGCAATGGTACCCAATGGTTAGATAGGTCGAATATGTAGAACAACATTCTTAGAACCCATGTGGATATAGTTTTCATATAATTCATCCTCTTGACCAAAATGCTCGTAGAACACCTCAGAGTTCAACTGTCAACTCTGATAAAGTTGTCCACATTGTATTTCAAAATATCAAATCCATCTGATGGATTACCTTGGCAAAGGTTTTGCTATATTGAAATATAGTGATACATTTTTCTCCAACCCTTGGAGTGGTCAATTCCATCTTGATCATACTCTAACTTCGTATGTACTTGACTATGTCCAGAAGTCTTTCGTTACTAAATTAGAAATTCAGTTAGTCCAGTACCAAAGCATAGTATGTTGCTTGCAAGTCATTGAGGTGATCTCAAGTCTAAGAGATACTTATACCTATATCCCATCAAAGACATTCTTGATAGTAGAATGCTTTGGAGTTGATCACATTCAATTACGATGTACCCATATATCTCACCTATATGTCATATCAATGTCTCCACACTTCTTGGTTAAGAGGATAACCAACCTATATAACATACAGCGACCTATGCTCTATAGAGACTATCATCCTAATTAACAACTTATCATTTGGTCATGAATAGATTTAAGGACTAATCGATAAATTCTCTCTTTATCGAAGCTAAATAGTCCTAAGGACTATTAGATATGTATGCCCTAGAAGCCAGAATTGGATGACACTTGTTATACACTTCAAAGGACAAAATTATAATTTTGACTATAAATAATAAAATGAATTATTTTCTATCACAATGTGTATTTAGTGTTTGTGATACATCCCTTGAGTTAATGAAAATGATAATTCTTATTTTTAAGAGTTAAAAATTTATGACATGAATTTTCATTATTAACTCATAAAATGCTCTTGACCATAGGATCATCATGAGGATGGTGATTGATCCGAAAGGTTAATGTACAATCACTTCTTTATAATAGATGAGTCTTGAGTCTATAGTGTAGAGACATCGAAGCGAGAGTATAAGTACTCGTTAGAGAACGAGGGCACTGAGCGTGACCATCTCGAGCAGTCATTAGGAAGTTTATCTTCTCGTCGATGACTAGCTTGAAGCTGTAGTGGTGTGTCTGGTTCTTTAACCTGAGGTGCATTTGCAGTTCATCTTGAGGGTATAATAGTTTGACTACACCATGACTCGGTCTTCTAGCCATTCGAAATCCTGAGGTGTATGTTGGCTATAGCATGTTCATTGTAGAAATTGGATTGCACCAAGAGGGAATCTATCTACCTCGGTAGATGAGGAGCAGCCCTATGATGATCACGAGAATCAAATCCATAAGCCCATGCCATAGCAGAGTGAAATGATAGAAAGAGTTTCTATTAAGATTTTCACATCAGATTTGAATTGAATGATTAATTCATATGATGGAAATTAGGGTTTGACGAGTTCACCTTAACCCTAAACTGATCGAGGCTCAAGATAGAAGAACTTAATCACACATGTAACTACACCGAAAGGTTCATTTTCAATTCTGATGGGTTGCCACCATATACTGCTAGGTGTCACTAGTGGATTTTAGGAGCAATTAGAATAATTTGGAAGATCGATCATTCTAGTTGTCTGAATCAGAAAAGTTCTAATCCATTGGAAGGTGTTTCGATGATGTCGATGATAGAGATCGCAACATATCTCATTACCATATAGAATTGAACCTAACTAGGTCACACAAATAAGAGTTTGGATCTAGATATCATCAATTGGACTAATTCAGCTCAATTGATTTGAATTAGATTCAATTAGGTTCAAGAAAATCATGCTAGCACACGATTGAGCCTAAAGTTCTCCTTCAACAATCATTAAATGTTATATCAACTGAGCCAAATATATTTGGACTCACTCAAGTACCTTTACATGGTCTGACTAGAGCTTGTCCAGGTCAGAAAAGGGTTGTTTTAATTTATGAGATAAATTTGAGACAACACCTATCATTTTCTATCACCTATTAATTCTTATCTTTTGACTTTAGTCAAACATTGACCTTTGACACTTAGACATCTGTCCATGTGCCATGCACCCATAGGAGAGAGATTTGATCTCTTATCCCCTTACTAGAAAGAGGAAAAGAGGGGGCGCATGCCTAGGGAGGCGTGCACCCAAGGATAATGATGCCTAGAGTCCCATACAGATGGGACTCTAGGTTGCTTCATGGAATAAACTTAGGTGGCGCTTAAGACTCTATTTTGACCAGTCTTGGTGCCACCTAAGGATGTTGGAGAGGGGCTCTCATTTGATTTGATCAGGTGATGTCATCCCACCAATCAGATTTAGATCTGATTATACGAAGAAATGTGATTAGCCAGGATGATGTGGTACTGCATGGCGCAGTAAGATCTATATAAATCCTATCTGTGCCTAGGTTTAAAAAGAGGTTCTCCCCTTGCCCATGCCACATAGCCATCTCCCTCTCTCCTCCATGCCTACCTCTAATCCTCTCTCTCCTCTCCACGCCCAAGGAGCTTTGGGCTTCAGTTTGGTGCGATCCAGGCAAGAGAAAAGCGACAAGAAAGGAAGAAGGCAGCACTGCTGCAAGAGACGACATCGAATCTTCAAAAGTTATTTGAAGACCTTCAAAATCATATCCAAATCTAATCTTTGGAGAAAAGATTGAAAAGGAGGAGATATCTAAATCCTGCCTAAGTGGATACTAGTAGAGGATAGGTGATTGCATGGCTACATCCAGAACCTCAGACAATCAGCAGGATCATCACAGGATAATAAGATTACCCAAGAATAAGGTATAAATTAAATTTGATTTAATTTAATTTAATTTATTTTATTAGATTCATCAAATTAGATCTGAAAAGTATCAGATCTAATTTAGATCTAAGAGAAAAAACTTTGAAATATTTCTCTTGATCAAATCGAATTTGAATGAACCTGACCCGAAAAACAAATTTTTTCCTTCAACTGGTATCAGAGCCAGATTCCTATAAATAATTTAGATTTAATTTTAATTTAATTTTGATTTAATAATTAGATGATTTTAGATATCACATAAGATTTGATTTGATCTAAAATTAAAAAAATTAAAAATTAAATAATTTAGATCTAAGTTCTACAAGATGCATGACTAATTGTAGAATAGAATAGTTCTATGTATAGTCTTGCATGATCATAATTTAATTTGATTGAGTTATGATTTTTAGATTAATTTATTTACTATTTTTTGATGTTATAAATATTATAATAAGATCTAAAAAATAAAAAATAAAATTATTTAATTTTTGTTCATATGAGATATGATGAATGCATGTTTAGACTAGTTGTAGAATAGTTCTACATAATTATCTAGTATAGAATTTATTTTGATAAAATCAATTTAAATTTTATTTTTTAGATGATTATGAGATAATTTAAATCTAAAAACATGCATGATATGATACATGAGATGTATGCAAAACATGTTTATTATTTGATCAATTTTATATATGAGATATATGATGTAGATCTAACTAGTTTTGTAGTTTTTATATTTTTGATTAAGGAGTTTTCCTTGGCCGTCCAATCATAAGAATAAAGTAGGGTTTAAATATCCTCTCCTCTCATTCGATGAGATATTCTTATGATATGTAGGGGTGCTGCGCATTCGTCCTTAATTAAAAACCTAAAAACTTATTTTCTGCAAAACCCTAGATGCTGAAACCCTAGGATTTTATTTATATGTTTTGTTTATGAACCCTAAACTTAATTAAGAATTAAGATTATGAAATATGTTAAGTCTAAAAATTAAAAATTTTTAGATTTAAGATATATTCATAAAATTGGGTTCGGACTGGGTAGCTCAATTAGGTCAAAACGGTTGATCAAACCAAATCAAGAGTTGGTTAGATGGGATCAAGAGTGCTTAAATTGACTAGCCTAATAGGATTAAGTCTAGGTCAAGACCGAATCACATGAGTGATCGATCAAGCTAAGATCTAATTAGGCTTAGTGGTTAGAGTCTGGATTGTAAGCTAACCAGATTGGTTCTGGCTCAATAATTTGGTATCTAAGGTAAGTTTGGCAGATACGATCAATTGATTTTTAATTGGGAGCTGCTCGATTCGAATGCATTCTTGTCGAGTTAATGGCATATCCCTTCCACCAGTCTCACTTACCTGACCATATTTGTTAGCTTAGTCCTGATCTGAGGTGGCCAATAATTTGAGCTAACCCATGCCACTAGGTTAGTCATAATTGTTATGACTATGTCAAGTCTAGTTTAATGAGACCTAAATTAAATCATTCTAAGAAAAGATTAAGTCTAAGGTCTTTCACCATTGTAGATGTATGGGCCCTTTTCGGGGTTGATTGTTCTCGATTGGTTACAGCGGTTCAGTTGCACCAAAAAGATGCAACCATATCTATTAGGCATTGGATGCTATGAGCTGGAGGATGAATTGGGCTTAATATTTTAGATATGATGAGAGACTCAATTAGGAATCCAATCTGTGCAAATGGTGGGTCTGACATAACTAAGGAGTGGATCAATATTCCGACAATGGTGAGATTCATGAATTAGAGATCAAGTTTGGGTGCACCATGATTAGAGAATCATTGTACAAGTGTTGTCCACTCATTGGCTAACCCATCATTAATAACTATTAGGTGAGGTGATGAGTCAGTTGGTGGGATCATACCATCCACTAGAAATCATTAATCTTGAAGATTTTTGCATCTCTACAGTGGAAGTGTAGGGATCTAAGAAAATAGTGAGAACTAATTTGTTTAAAAATAAAACTTCTAAATAAATTGGTCAAGTCTTAATTACAATATCTAACTAGAAACTTTGACTCTCTATAGAAAAATGTCTGCATCTAATCCACTAGCACGTATCCTGGATATCCATAGACTGAGCAAATCTAATTACAAAGATTGGCTCCAAAACTTCAGAATCATTTTGGATTTTCAAAAGTTAACTCATATATTGGACCAGGACCCCCTACGATACTAGCTCGTCCATCTGCTGAACAGAGAGCATCACTTGATAAGTGGATAGATTAAGATAATAATGCCAGATATTACATATTGGACTTGATGTTTGTGAGCTTCAATGCCAACATGAAGATATCAGGACTGCCCGCCAGATGTTGGCTCACCTACAAGAGATGTTTGGTGAACAGAGTTGCGCAGCCAAGTATCAAGTCAGTAAATGATTGTTCAAGGCTAAAATGCATGATGGACAGTCAGTACAAGATCATTGTCTGATGATGATCAAGAATTTGGAAGAGCTTGAGAAGCTCGATGTGAAGTTGGACCTGGATTTATAGAATGATATAATTCTGCAATCCTTGACTGATGCATATGGGCAGTTCATCATGAATTTTCATATGCATAAACTTTAAAATTCTCTGGCTGAGATTATGAACATGCTGATTACTGCTGAGCTTTCTATGAAAGGTTCTAAAGGCTCAGTGTTTGCTATGGAATGGATTTTTTCCAAGAGAAAGTCTTTTAGAAAGAAGAAGAAGTCTGTGAAAAGGCAAAAGATGGAAGAAGGAAAGAAGAAAAAGGTAGAGCTGAAGAAGAAGGCCGCTGATAAAGAAAAGGGTTTTCATTGCAATACTGATGGCCACTAGAAGCGGAACTATCCTACTTACCTGGCCACACTAAAGAATAAGGAGGCAGGTCCTTCTGAAGGTATGCTCATTATTGAGTATAACCTTACAATTTCTTCTACATCTAGTTAGGTGCTTGACTCTTATTCAAGTGCTCATTTATGCACTTTCATGCAGGGTCTTGAGGATAGCAGGAGGCTGAGGGATGGTGAGATGATCCTACGTGTCGAAAATGAAGCAAGAGTTACTACTATGGTCATGGGAACATACCCTCTTCGACTACCATCTAGTTTAGACTTAGTATTAAAGAATTGTTATTTTGTGCCTGCAGCAAGCAGGAATTTAATTTTTGTTTCATGTTGAGCATAAGAAGGCTATGTAAATAGTTTTCTTAAGGACTATTGTAACATTCTTTATGAAAGAAATAAAATTACAAGTGGTTTTCTTATTAACAGTCTTTACCAGTTACATATTGATATATCTATTTTTAATATCGAGCAAAATGTGAATGCCATAAAATCAAAATGACCAAGGGATAGTCCAAATGATACGTATCTATGGCACCTATGACTAGGTCATATAGCAGAAGATAGGGTTAACAAATTAGAAAAAATCGGACTATTGAGTCCGTTGACTTTCGAGTCATATCTAATTTATGAATCTTGTCTTCATGGCAAAATGACTAAGCTTCCTTTTGTAGGACATGGGGAAAGGGCTATGGATCTTCTTGCCCTAGTATATACTGATGTGTGCGGTCCATTTGATGTGTCAGTTAGAGTCAACTTTGTCTATTTCATAATCTTTATCGATAATTTATCTCGGTATGGGTATATGTATCTTATGAGATACAAGTCCAAAATTTTTAAAAAGTTCAAGAAATTCAGACATGAAGTAGAAAAGCAAACTGAAAAATTCATTAAGATTCTTCGATCAGATCGAGGAGGTAAATACTTTAGTCAAAAATTTTTGAACTATCTCAAGAAAAATGGCATAGTCTCTCAATGGACTCCACCTGGAACATCTCAACTCAACGAGATTTCAGAACAGAGAAATCAGACCCTATTAGATATGGTCCGATCCATAATGAGCTTCATAGACATTTTTGATTTTTTTTGGAGACACAGTGTGTTAACTGCAATATACTTACTAAATAAGATTCTTTCTAAAATCGTTCCTACCACACTATATGAGATATGGAATGGTAAAAAACCAAGACTAAGTCATCTTAGAATTTGGGGTTGTCCGGCTCATGTCAAAAGATAACAAGCGGACAAGTTAGACTATAGGTCCTTTAGAGCTCGATTTATAGGATATCTTAAAGTGTCATTAGGATATTATTTCTACATTCCAGAATATCACAATGTGATTGTGAGTCGACACGCCATCTTTCTTGAAAAATAATTTATTCAAGATAGCAGCATTGAAAAGCAGATCAAGCTTGAGGAGAAAGTCTCACAAGAGCAATGAGCTAAGGACCAAATGGAACCAAATCAGGTTAAGCCAATACAATCACTACCTCCTTCACCTTGTTGATTGGAAAGAATTTTTCATCCTCCTGAGAGGTACTTAGGTACTATTTTAGAGGAAGTAGAGGAAATATTTCTTGTAGGTAATGGGGTTCATGATGATGATCCCAAAATCTATGATGAGATAATATCGGATATCGACTCTAAAAAATGGTTAGAGACAATGAAGTCAAAAATTGACTCGATGCACTCAGACCAAGTCTGGGTCTTGGTAGATCCACCAGAAGATATAGTACCTATTGGGTGTAAATGGATCTACAAGAGAAAAATTGGTGCAAATGAAAATGTAGGGACATTCAGAGCTAGATTAGTGGCAAAGAGGTATAGTCAATGCGAAGGCATTAACTATCAGAATACCTTTTCATCAGTAGCTATGCTAAAATCCATCCGCACATTGCTTGCTATTGCAGTCTATTTTGATTATGAAATATGGTAAATGGACGTAAAAATTATGTTCTTAAATGGATACCTTGAGGAAAATATGTATATGAAATAGCCACTAGGTTTCACATACAGTGATGTTGATCACAAGGTATGCAAGCTGCAAAGGTCCATATATGGACTTAAGCAAGCATCTCGGAGTTGGAATACTCATTTTAATGCTGTGTTCAAATTGTTTGATTTCATCAAGAATGAGGAGAAATCATGTGTCTTCAAAAAGGTCAGTGGGAGTGCTATTATCTTCCTCATATTGTACGTGGATGATATCCTCCTTATTGGGAATGATTTTTCGATGTTGACCATAGTTAAAATATGGTTATCCAAAGAATTCTCTATGAAAGATCTAGGAGAAGCATCCTTTATTCTAGGAATTAAGATCTATAGAGATAGACCGAATAGGATGCTAGGACATTCATAGAAGATGAATATAGAAAAAGTGCTAAAGAGGTTTAGCATGAAAAACTCCAAGAGGAGTTTGGTACCCTTCAGACATGGCATTCATCTCTCCAAGAAAATATGTTCCAACACACCTAAGGATATTGAACGCATGAGCAAGATCTCTTATGCTTCAGCAATAAGGAGCCTCATGTATGCCATGTTATGTACACAACCTGATCTAGCCCATGCTATGAGTGTCACGAGCAGATATCAATTGAATCCAGGCGAAGAACACTGGACTTCTGTGAAATATATCCTTAAGTACTTGAGAAGAACTAAGGATATGCTGTTGGTTTTTTGTAATGGAGAACTCCAAGTCTAGGAGTATACAAACTCAGATTTTATGACTGATGTAGATGATCGAAAGTCGACATTTGGAAGTTGTTTGTGTGTAATGGTGGTGTTGTCAGTTGAAAGGGTTTCAAGCAAACTGTGATAGCAGATTTCACCATGAAAGTAGAGTACATCGTTGCATCAAAAGCTACGAAGAAGGCATTCTGTTATAAGAAGTTTGCCGTAGAGATCGGAGTGATGCCATCAGATGCCATTCCTCTATACTGTGACAACAACGGTGCCATAGCCCTCGCTAAGGAGCAAAGGTCTCACCAAAAATTCAAGCACATCGAAAGGCAATACCACCTCATCCGCGATTACCTCAAAAAGGATTACGTCGAGGTCAAGAGCATCGACTCCGCAGACAATGTGGTAGACCTACTCACAAAGCCAATGGGCCAGTAGAAGATCGAAGCCCACCTTGAGAGGATGGGACTTAGATTTGTAGCCAATTGGCTTTAGGTCAAGTGGAAGTTTGTTAGATATGCATGCCCTAAAAGCCAAAATTGGCTGACACTTGTTATACACTTCTAAGGATAAAATTATAATTTTGACTATAAATAATAAAATAAATTATATTCTATTACAATGTGTATTTAATGTCTGTGATATATCCCTTGAGTTAATGGCAATGATAATTCTTATTTTCAAGAGTTGAAAATTTAAGACATGAATTTTCATTATTGACTCATAAAATGCTCCTGATCATAGGATCATCATAAGGATGATGATTGATTCAGAAGGTTGGTGTACAATTATTTCTTTATAGTAGATGAGTCTTGAGTCTATGGTGTAGAGACATCAGAGTAAGAGTATAGGTACTCGTTAGAGAACGAGGGCACTGAGCATGACCACCTCGAGCAGTCATTAAGAAGTCTATCTTTTCATCGACGACTAGCTCAAAGCTACAGTGGTGTGTCTGGTTCTTTGACCTAAGGTGCATCTGTAGTTCACCTTGAGGGTGTTATAGTTTGACTATACTATGACTCGATCTCCTAGTCATTTGAAACTCTGAGGTGTATGTTGGCTATAGCATGTTCATTATAGAAATTAGATTACACCAAGAGAAAATCTATCTACCTCGATAGATGAGGAGCAACCCTATGATGATCACGAGAATCAAATTCATAAGCCCATGGCCATGATAGAGTGAAATGATAGAAAGAGTTTCTATTAAGATTTTCATATCAAACTTGAATCGAATGATTAATTCATATGATGGAAATTAGGGTTTGACGAGTTCACCTTAACCCTAAACCGATTGGGGCTCAAGATACAAGAACTTAATCACACATATAACTACATCGAGAGATTTATTTTTTGTTCTAATGGGTTGCCACCATATACTGCTAGGTGTCACTAGTGGATTTTGGGAGCAATTAGAATGATTTGGATGATCAATCATTCTTGTTATCTGAATCAGAAAAGTTCTGATCCATAGGAAGGTGTTTCGATGATGTCGATGACAGAGATCGTGATATATCTCATTACCATACATAATTGAACCTAACTAGATCACACAAACAAGGGTTTAGATCTGGATATCATCAATTGGACTAATCCAGTTCAATTGATTTGAATTAGATTCAAGAAAATCATGCTAGCACCCGATTAAGCCTAAAGTTCTCCTTCAACAATCATTAAATGTTGTCTCGACTGAGCCAAATATGTTTGGGCTCACTCAGGTATCCTTACTTGGTCTGATTGAAGTTTGTCCAGGTCAAAAAAGGATTGTCTTAATTTATGAGATAAATTTGAGACAACACCTACTATTTTCCATCACCTGCTAATTCTTGTCTTTTGACTTTGGTCAAATGTTGACCTTTGACACTTAGACATCTGTCCATATGTCATGCACCCGTAGGAGAGAGATATGATCTCTTGTCCCCCTACTAGAAAGAGGAAAAGAGGGAGCACATGCCTAGGGAGGTGTGTGCGCATGCCTAGGGAGGTGTGCACCCAAGGATAATGACGCCTGGAGTCCTATACAGATGGGACTCCATGTTGCTTCATGGAATAAACTTAGGTGGCGCCTAAGACTCTACTTTGACCAGTCTTGGTGCCACCTAAGGATGTTGGAGAGGGGCTCTCATCTGATTGGATCAGGTGATGTCATCCCACCAATCAGATTTAGATCTGATTGCATGAAAAAATGTGATTAGCCAAGATGATGTGGCATTGCATGGCACTGTAGGGTTTATATAAACCCTATCTATGCTTAGGTTTAAAAAGAGGTTCTCCCCTTACCCATGCCACATAGCCATCTCCCTCTCTCCTCCATGCCTACCTCTGATCCTCTCTCTCCTCTCCACACCCAAGGGGCTTTCGGCTTCAGTTTGGTGTAATCCATGCAAGAAAAAGGCGACAAGAAAGAAAGAAGGCAGCACTGCTGCAAGAGACGACATCGGATCTTCAAAAGTTGTTTTAAAGATCTTCAAGATTAGATCCAAATTTGATCTTTGGAGGAAAGATTGAGAAGGAGGAGATATCAAAATCTTGTCCAAGTGGATATCGATAGAGGCCAGGCGATTGCGTGGCTACATCCAGAACCTCAGGCAATCAGCAGGATCATCATAGGATAAAAAGATTATCCAAGAATATGGTATAAATTAAATATAATTTAATTTAATTTATTAGATCCATCAAATCAAATCTAAAAAGTATCAGATTTAATTTAGATCTAAGAGAAAAAACTTTGAAATATTTTCTTGGTCAAATCAAAATTTAAACGAATCTGATTCGGAAAATAGGTTTTTTCCTTCATGGACTTCATCACAATAATGAAGTTTGTTAGAAGATGAATATTTTATGATGAAAAAAATATGAAAAATATATTTTATTTATTAATGAACCAATTATAGATATGATGTAGTTCAACTATCAACAAACTGACGATTGATTTTGGAACATATTTTCCAACATGCATGGCGTGCACTGCTTTGGTGAGGCCTCTGACTTACTAGATCATCAGGTTGAATTGCTCCACGTCCACCATTGTAGTTGGTGGAGCTTGGGATGTTAGAGATGAGATTGGGGTGGGTGGATCTGGATGAGATCTGACTGTAGAAGCAGTTTACCATCGAGTTGATGCCTTCTTGGGAGGCATCTTGGCTAAGCTTGGTCGGGGGAGAAGAATCTTTAAGGAAGAAGAATCTCTGCTGAGCACTTCTTTTAGAGCAAGGGATGAGGCCCTTCCTTTAGCGCTAATTCAATTGGTGTAGAAAACTAAAGATGCCAGAGACAGCTGGAGTTGAAGACGACGAGGTCGTCGATGGCACCTGCAAAAAAAGTTCCAAACCAAAGGTGGGGTGGCTCCAACAGGACCCTCCGATAGTCAAGTCAGTTCGCTATCTATAGAAATGGAGCACTCAGATGAATTTAGAGTAGAGTTTAGAGCTTTCCTAACAAAATATATTTGAAAGGTTCTTTTTTATAGACGGAGCTTGTAACAAATCGATCGTGACAGTCATAACTGCTTGGTAGTAGACCATTTGGGGCCACATGGAGTTCTTTATGGAAGGTAGTATCTATTATCATTACGTACCAGTCTGTTTAGATTTAATCACTGAGGATCAGATGAAACAACTATAGGTAGTGAAGAGTTTAACATTTCAGCAATACAGGAGGGGTTCAGACATCCCTAAGGCTATTAGTATGTTGACTAATATCCGTTAGGCTAAAAGTCGAGCTTGGATATACACCGAGGTCCTTCTAGCAATTGGAAGGAGTTCGACTGGCAAAAGCTCATCTGGAATGAGCTAACTTGGTGATTGGAAGAAGTTCTATCAGGAGGAGCCTATTGGTGATTGAAAGGAATTTGGCTGGAAGTTTCAAGGTGATTTGCAAAGATCTACCATCCTCAGTGAAGCATGGAAGTTCGTCCAGGGAAAAACTCTACCGGCTTGTGGTTCCTATAGTGAAACCCAATCTACAAGGATGAAGCTTGGCCTGAAGGAGTTCTGATTGGAAAGGAGCTCGGCCAGCCTCAAGATTAGCTAGGTCGAGCTATTCAGGGATTGAACACTTAGCCATCTATATAGGCAACCTCCTTCACTGCTCAAACTAGTTCGAAAGAAATTTGACTGGAACCAACTTTCAATATTGAAGGAATTTGGCTACTCTCGCATCCTGTTTCCAAGCTCATCCGAGTAGGGGCTGTGGTGACCCATGGGTCTTGGAATTTACTTATACAGTTGAGAAGATCAGCTTCTATTGGTCAAAGGCTGACCATAATGAGATTACTCTAGGATCTAACACCAGGCTGAACTTTGGTAGGAGTGGATTTATCCTCAATAGGGTTCAAATTACAAACTCTCATGATCGAAGGACTTTCCTTACCTTCCTCGACACAAGACCTCTAGTCGTACATAGATTTGATCTTGCTAGCTTCTTTCATATTGGAATCTCCTAGATAAAAGAAAATGAAAAGAAAAGGAAAAGAAAAAGAAAGAAGAAAAGAGAAGAAAAGAAGAGAAGGGAGAGAGAGAAGGAGAGAGAAGAGATCCTGGAGGGTGTATTTCCCCTCATAGAGGGTTCTTCCTTGAATTTGTGACATATCAGGCCCTTAAATAGAGTGAATTTGGGATTTTTTGCGCCTTGTTGGACTCAAATTAAAGTATAACTTGAAATCATCACCCAAAAATATACCTGACCATTGATCTATGATCAAACAACCTTAAATCCATCGCAAAACTACCACATTAATGCTTGGATCGAACAAGGGTCGTTGGATCACGTGTAGAGGTAGTTAGGAATCCTGATCAAAATAGGAAATCATCTATGGTCATTGGACCTTGATCGAATGGTCCGAAACCACCTCAAAAACCTCCAAAATTAGTTGCGAAACCCCTAATCAATGCCCTAATTAGTTTCTCTGCCGTTGGATCGCCGCTTGGAGTGCGCTGCACCGTCAAATCGTGCTAAATCACCACTGGAGTCCCTAATTAATTTGAAAATCCTAATGACCGTTGGATGCCAACTCACTTCATTGAGAGCCATCTATTCATGCATCCCTATGCTTGTAGATCGGCTAGACTGGGAGCACCAAAAACCTCTACCAACCAGTAGCTACCATGTCGGTTAGAAAGACCAAAATGCCCCTATACGCCATGATGGATTTTGTGTAAACCTCTTAGTAGTTTAGGTCGACCATGTATCATGAACTGATTGGTTGTTCTTGTGGAGCTGGGTGGGCCAACTGGCCGGTCGGTCCACTATGCACCGGCCTATTTTCTTTTATTTTAAATTTTAGGCTTCATATCATTTTCATTTTAGCTCCAATTTTAGTAAAATTTATTACGTTAGAATCCATAAATCGAGCACTTCACATTAGTTAGCTTCTTTTTTACAAAACACTAATAAAAATATTAATTTATTTAAATAAATATTTATTAATATATGATTTAATAGTTTTATTTAGTATTTTATGATGACTATCACACCGTCCAACTTGAGTTTTACTCATCCTTGAGTAAAAAGAGAAAAATTAAAGACAAGTATCGACTCGATAAGATATGAAAGTCTTTTTAGATCACCTTAAAATCAATTGATACCTTATTAGAGATTTAAGAAATACGTCATCGGATTATTAATTTAATCCTAAATCATGGTTAAGCAAAGAATATAAAATTTTAGAACTTTTTTTTGATCAATTCTCTACCTTTATTCTTTAAATCCTCTATCTTTACTGTAGACTAGAGTCTTTTTTTTTTTAAATACAACTAGTGCAATGTTTTAACCTTTAAAGCTTTCTATCTTACTCTAATTGCGAGCTTTGAACCAATGACTCTCAAATTAGTTGGCTTTAGGGCATTAGGTGTAGAACACCCCTCAAGCCTGTTGACTTGAGTCAAATAGGCTATAAGTTAAAACTAGCTGCATAACAAGCTTCTTCACATTGCTCACTTTTTGACACGAATAATATTGCTTACTTAGGTAATGAAACTCGATAACTCAGTGAGATACCAATGTTTAGAATTTACTTTTTTTTATTATTATTATTTTTATATTTTTTTTACTCATACCCATATAAAGTAGATTCTTTATCAAATATAGGCTGGAAGAAGATTTTAGAATCACTCAAAAATTTATTTTATTCTAGACCTGATCATTTATTATATTTTCTTAATAATTTGATCCTTAGTATTTCAAAAATTCTCTAAATCATTAATCAATCATTGATTAAAATGCCTAAAAAATTTAAATCGGCATGAAATCAAGTTTATAAGACTAATTATTATCATACTTGAGGACATAAAAAAAATTATTTATCCTTCCCCTCCAACTTAATTTTTATTGTCCTGAATGGAGGAAAGAATAATAGAGTGTGATAAATGATAAGAAGATAACAAGGAAAGAGTTTACTTGACTTAATTTATTTCTGGTCTTGGCCTGGGCTTTATTTGTTCTTCATTTAGCATGGGTTTGTAGTTTCCTCCCCAACTTAATCCTAAAAGAAAAGTAAACTAAAAAAAAAAAAATTAGATGCAAAAAGCTAGGTTGCCTCCCAGTAAGCGCTAAGTTTAACATCTTCAACTAGACCTTATGAAGGAGTTTTAGGTATTATCAATTTTAGTACATCCTTTAGGTTTTCAAAAAGATAAGGCCAATCAAGAGGCCTTGTCATCATGACAGAAAATCGCTCATGGAATACTTTTTGGCGGTTAAGCATAGCCCTAATCAATAGAGTATTCGAAGCAAGCATGCTATACCAAAATCTAAAATTATTATAGTAATCAAGAAGGAATTATGTTTGATGGGCCGAAATCAAGATTAGGGATGGTAGTTTTTGAATTTCTTCAATTATATCTTGATCCACCTGAAGGAAAATTCTAATTTTTCAGATCAGGTTCGTTCAAATCTGATTGGATTGAGAGGCATATTTCAAAAAAAATTTTCATAGATCCTAATCAGATCTGATTTTATGATCTGATAAATAAGAAAATAAAATTAAATTAATTCTGAATTAATTTTATCTTGATTCTGGGTAATCTGATTATCCGTTGATATCCTGCCGAAGCTCTGAGATTCTGGATCTAGCCATGCAAGCGCCTGGCCTCTATCGATATCCACTCGGGTTGGATCTGGAGATCTTCTCCTTCTCTTTTTTTTCTCCAAAAATTAAATCTGGATCTAATTTGGAGGATCTTCAAAACTTCTTCTGAAGATCACCCATCATCTCTGTAGTAGTGCTGCCTTCTTCCTTTTTCGTCAGTCTTTTCTTGCCTGACTCGCACTAATCTAAAGGCCCAACTTTCTTGGGCATGGAGAAGAGAGAGAGGGCCAAATGGTGGCATGGAGATGAGAGAGGAGTAGCCTTGGTGTGTGGCTAAGAGGAGGGGATCTTTGAAGTGGGCGCAGATAGGGTCTATTTATAGACTCTACTGCACCATGCAGTGCTGCATCACCCCGACCAATCACGTTGCTTCATGCAATTAGATCTAAATCTGATTGATGGAATGACATCACCTGATCTAATCAGATGAGAGATCCACAGGTTCATTCTTAGATGGTGCCTAGGACTGGTCAAAGTAGATACCCAAGGGCTACCTAAGTAGAAACCAAGAAGCAACCTGGAGTCCCATCCGTATGGGACTCCAGCATCCCTATCCATGGGCGCACACCATCCTAGGCGTGCACCCCCTTCTTTCTAATTTCCAGAGAGGGGACAAGCACCTATCTACTCTTCAATAAGTGCATGACACATGGGCAGATGTCCAAGGGTCAAAGGTCTATGTTTGACCAAGTCAAAGTACAAGAATTAGCAGATGATGGAAAATGGCAGATGTTGTCTCAAATTTATCTCATAAATTAAGACAATCCTTTTTTGACTTGGACAAGCTCCAGTCAGACTAGATAAAGATACCTGAGTGAGCGCAAACTCATTTGGCTCAGTCAAGACAACTTTTATGATAGAAAAAGGAGAACGTTAGGCTTAATCATGTGCTAGCACGATTTTCTTGAACCTAATTGAATCTTATTCAAATCAATTGAACTGGGTTAGTCCAATTGATGATATCCAGATCTAAACCCTTGTTTGTGTGACCCAGTTAGGTTCAATTCTGTATGGTAATGGGATATGTCATGATCTCCATCATTGACATCATCAAAACTTCTTTCCATGGATCAGAACTCTTCTGATTCAGACAACTTAGAATGATCGATCATCTAAATCATTCTAATTGCTTCCAAAATCTACTAGTGATACCTAGCAGCATATGGTGGCAACCCATCAAAACTAAAAATGAACCTTTGGTGCCAGCTACTTGTGATGATGTATAAGTTCTTCTATCTTTTGAGCCCGATAAGTTAGGGTTAAGGTAAACTCCGTCAACCCTAATTTCTATCATATGAATTTAATCATTTCGAATTCAAGTCCGGATGTGAATACCATAATCGAAACTCTTTCTATTATTTACACTATGCCATTGCATGGGCTTATGGACTTGTTCTTTGATCATCATAGGCTGCTCCTCTTCTGATCGGATGATAGATTTCCATCTTTGATGCATTCAATTTACTAATAACATGATTAGTCCAACATACACCTCAGGGTTCGAATGGTTCTAGAGATCCGAGTTATAGGTTAGTTCAAACTATAATACCCTCAAGGTGAACTTGCTGTGCACCTCTAGTCAAAGAATCCAGACACACCACTGCAGCATCGAGTCAGTCATCGACGAGAAGGTAGACCTTCCTTATGACTAACTCGAGGTGGTCATCCTCAGTGCTCTCATCTCTAATACGAGTACTGATACTCTTGCTCGCGTGTCTCTACACATAGAGTTAAGACTTCATCTACTACAAAGAAGCGATGTACCTAACCCTTCAGGATCAATCACCATCCTCTTGATGATCCTACGGTCAGGAGCATTTTTATGAGTTAATAAATAGAAAATTCATGTCTTCAAGATTTTTAACTCTTGAAAATTATGAATTTATCATTAAACTCAGGGATGTATCACAGACTAAATATAACTTATGTTTGGAAAATAACTCATTTTTTATTTATAGTCCAAAAATATAATTTTGCCCTTATGAGTAGTATTACAAAGTGTCAGCCAATTCTGGACTTCTAGGCCAAGTATTTAACAAACTCCCACTTGACCTAAAAGGCCAATGTACAAAATCTGAAGTCCCATCTTTCGGGTGGGCTTCAATCTTCTACTGGACCATGATTTGTAAGCGGATCTACCACGATTATTATGAGTTGACTCTCTGACCTCAACGTAACCTTTCTCAAGGTAATCATGGATGATATCGCGCTCAATGTGCTTGGACTTTGGTGAGACCTCGGCTCCTTAGCAAGGGCTATGGCGCCATTGTTGTCGCATAAGAGGAATGGCATCTGATGGCATTACTCCAATCCTATGGCAAATATTTTATACCAGAATGCTTCCTTGCAGCTCTGATGCAGCTATATATTCTGCTTCCATGGTGGAATCTGCTATTACAGTTCTGCTTGAACTCTTCCACTGACAGCTCCACCATTGCACAAAACAGACTTCCAGATGTCGACTTTCGATCATCTATATCAGACATGAAGTCCGAGTCTGTGTATCCTTGAACTAGGAGTTCTCCGTTACCAAAGACCAACATCATATCCTTAGTTCTTCTCAAGTACTTAAGGATACATTTCACAGAAGTCCAGTGTTCTTCATCTAATTTGACTGATATCTGCTTGTGACACTCACAGCATGGGCTATATCAGGGTGTACATAGCATGGCATACAGGCTCCCTATTGCAGAAGCATAAGGGATCTTTCTCATGCATTCTAATTCCTCAAAGTGCTGGGGCACATCTTCTTGAAATGAATACCATGTCTGAAGGGTATTAATCCCCTCTTAGAGTTTTTCATACTAAACCTCTTTAGTACTTCCTCTATGTACATCTTCTGTGAAAGTCCTAGCATCCTATTCGGTCTATCCCTATAGACCTTAATTCCTAGAATAAAGGATGCTTCACCTAGGTCTTTCATGGAGAATTCCTTGAACAACCACATCTTGACTATGTCAACATGGAATATCATTTCAATAAGGAGGATGTCATCCACGTACAATACAAAAAACAACAGCGCTCCACTGACCTTTTGAAAGACACATGGTTCCTCTTTGATGAAATCAAAATTTGATCACATCATTGAAACGAGTGTTCCAGCTCCGAGATGCTGCTTAAGTCCATATATGGACCTTTGCAGCTTGCAAACTTGTGATCATATCACTGGATGTGAAACTAGGGCTGTTCGATATAGATACTTCCTCAAGATATCCATTTAGAATGCCGTTTTCATCCATTTGCCATATTTCATAATCGAAATAGCTGCAATAGCAAGCAATGTGCGATGGATTTAACATAGCTACTAAAAAGTATCCTGATAGTCAATGCCTTCGCGTTGACTATAATCTTTTGCCACAATCTAGCTTTGAATGTCTCCACATTCCCATCTACACCAATCTTTCTCTGAAGATCCATTTACACCCATAGGTACTATACCTTCTGGTGGATCTACCAAGGTCCAGACTTGGTTTGAGTGCATCAGTCGATCTCTGACTTCATTGCCTCAACATTTCTCGGAGTCGATATCTGATATCGCCTCATTGTAGATTTTGGATCATCACATGAACCATTACCTACGAGGAAAATTTCTCTACATCCTCTAAAATATACCTAAGTACCTCAAAGGATGGAAACCTTTTCGATCTACGAGGTGGAGGAGGAGTGTATTATTGGCTCAACCTGATTTGGTTCCATTGGTCCTTAGCTATTGCTCTGTGAGACTTTCTCATCAAGCTTGATCTGCTTTCCAATGCACATCTTGAATAAACTATTTTTCAAGAAATATGCATGTCGACTCATAATTACATTGGTCTTCTGAATGTAAAAATATTCCTAATGACTCTTTAGAAATCCTATGAATCAGCTCTGAAGGACCTAAATTCTAACTTATCGCTTGTTGTCTTTTGATATACCGACAACCCAAATTCTGAGATGACTCAGACTTGATTTCTTACCGTGCCATATCTCATATGTTGGTAGGAACGGTTTTAGAGGGAACCCTATTCAGTAATAATAGTTAACAAAAGTATCCCCAAAGAAAATCAGGAGTTGTGAAGCTCATCATGGATCGAACATATCTAAGGTCCGATTTCTCCATTCTAAAACCCGTTGAGTTGAGGTGTTCCTGGTGGAGTCCATTGAGAGACTATGCCATTTTTCTTGAGATAGTCAGAATTTCTGCTAAGGTATTCACCTCCTCAATCTGATCGAAGAACCTAATATTTTCAGTTTATTTTTCTACTTCATGTCTAAATAATTTGAACTTTTTCAAAAGCTTCAACTTATCTCATAAGATACACATACCCATACCTAAAAATCATCGATAAAGGTAATGAAGTAGAAAAGTTGCCTCTAGGGCACATCAAATGGGCCGCACACATCAGTATGTACTAGGGCAAGAGATCGTGGCCCTCCCCATGTCCAACAAAAGGGAGTTTAGTCATTTTGCCATGAAGATAGATCAAAATTGGATATGACTCGAAAGTCAATGCACTCAATAGCTCATTTTCTCCAATTTGTTAACCCTATCTTCTGCTATATGACCTAATCTAGGTGCCATAGATATCTGTCATTTGGACTATCCCTAGGTCGTTTGGCATTCACGTTTTGCTCGAAGTTAGAACAGTACATCAACATATAACTGATAAAGACCGTAATAAGGAAACCACTTGCAATTTTATTTCTTTCATAAAGAATGTTACAATGGTCCTTAAGAAAACTGATCATACCTCCTTAATGCTAAGAAGAAACAGAAATCAAATCCTGCTACTGCAGGCACATAATAACAGTTTTTAAAATAAGTCTAAACCAGATGGTAGTCGAGAGGGTATGTTCCCACGCACTGACAGCAACTCTTGCTCCATTTTCGCGTAGGATCATCTCACCATCCCTCAGCCTCTGCTATCCTCAAGACCTGCATAAAGTGCATAAGTGAGCACTAGAACCAATCAAGCACCCAACTGGATGCAAGAAACCGTAAGGTAGACTCAATAACGAGCATACCTCAGAAGGACCTCCTTCCTTCTTTTAGGGTGGCCAGGTAAATAGGACAGTTCCGCTTCCAATGGCCGTCGCTGTTGCAATGGAAACACTTTCCTTTGCCATCGACCTTCTTTCTTCGATTCTGCCTTCTTCTTCTTTGATCCTTCCACCTTTTGCTTTTTCACAGACTTCTTTTTCTTTCCATAAGACTTTCTTTTGGAAGAAGTCCGTTCCATAGCAAGAACTGAGCCTTTAGAACCTTTCATAGAAAGCTCAGCGGTAACCAGCATATTCATCAACTCAGCCAAGGAATTTTGAAGTTTATGCATGTGGTAATTCATGATGAATTGCCCATATGCATCAGTCAAGGATTGCAGAATTATATCATTCTGCAGGTCCAAGTCCAACTTCACACCGAGCTTCTCAAGCTCTTCCATGTCCTTGATCATTGTCAGACAGTGATCTTGGACTGACTGCCCATCACGCATCTTAGCCTTAAAAAGTCATTTTGTGACTTGATATTTGGCTGCGCGACTCTGTTCACCAAACATCTCCTGTAAGTGAGCCAACATTTGGCGAGCAGTCCCGATATCTTCATGTTGGCGCTGGAGCTCATCAGACATCGAGCCCAACATGTAGTATCTGGCCTTATTGTCTTCGTCAATCCATTTTTCCAGAGACGCTCTCTGTTCAACAGATGGATGGGCTGGTAAGGTGGGAGGGTCCTGGTCCAAAACATGGGTTAACTTCTCAGAACCCAAAACAATTTTGTAGTTCCTGAGCCAATCTTTATAATTGGGTCCAGTCAGTCTATGTGTGTCCAGGATACGTGCCAATGGGTTGGACGCAGACATTTTCCTATAGAGAGTCAAAGATTCTAGTTAGATACTGTAATTTTGACTTGACCAATTTGTTTAGGGATTTTATTTTTAAATAAATTAGCTCCCACTATTTTCTCGGATCCCTACACTCCCTCTGTAGAGATGCGAAAATCTCCGCGATTGATGATTTTTAGTGGGTGGTGCGGTCTCACCAACTGACTCATCACCTCACCTAACAGTTATTGGTGATGGGTTAGCCAATGAGTGAACAACTCTTGTTCAATGATTCTCTAATCATGGTGCACCCAAACTTGGTCTCTAATTCATGAATCTCATCATGTTTCCGGAAATATTGATCCACTCCTTAGTTAAGTCAGACCCACCATTTGCACAGACTGGGATTTCCTAATTGGGTCTCTCACCGTATCCGGAATATTGAGCCCAACTCATCCTCCAGCCCATAGCATCCAATGCCTAATAGACATGGTTGCGTCTTCTCGGTGCAACTGAGCCACTGTATCCAGCCGAGAACAATCAACCCCGGGAAGGGCCCTGCACGTCTACAATGGTGGAAGACCTCGGACTTAATCTTTTCTTAGGGAGAATTGATTCAGGTCTCATTAAACTAGACTTGGCTTAGTCATAACAATTATGACTAACCTAGTGGCATGGGTCAGCTCGGATTATTGACCACCTCAGATCAGAACTGTGTCAACAAGATATGGCCAGGTAAGTGAGACCGGTGGAAGGAATATGCCATTAACTCGCAATAAGAATGCATTCAGGTCGAGTAGCTCCTTCCAATTAAAAACCAGTCGGTCGTCTATGCCAAACTTACCTTAGACACCAAATTGTTGAGTCAGAACCTAATTGGGTTAGCCTACAATCCAGACTCTAACCTCTGAGCCTAATTAGGTCTTGCTTGATCGATCACATTCGTGACTCGATTCTGACCCAGACTTAATCCTATTAGGCTGGTCAATTTAAGCATTGTTGATCCCATCTAACCAACTCTTGATTCATTTGATCAACCGCTTAGACCTAATTGAGCTACCCAAGCCCGAACCCAGTATTATGAATATGTCTTAGATCTGAAAATTCTCAATTTTAGACCTAATTAATATTTCATAAATCTTAATTCTTAATTAAGTTGGGTTCATAAAAAAATATGCAAATAAATCCTAGGGTTTCAGGATCTAGGGTTTTGCAGAAAGTAAGTTTTGGATTTCTGATTAAGGACGAACACGCAGCACCCCTACACATCATAAGAACACCCCATCGAATGGGAAGAGAGGGCCTTTAAACCCTTCTTCGTTCTTATGACCGGACGGCCAAGAGGAACGCCTTAATCAGGAACATTCAATACTACAAAACAATATCAGATCTATATCATATATCTCATATATAAAGTAGATCTAATCATGGCATATTTTGCATACATCTCATGTATCATAATCATGCATGTTTTCAGATCTAAATTATCACATAATAATCTAAAAAATTAGATTCATAATCATCTAAAAAATTAAATTTAAATTTGATCTTATCAAATAAAATTCTAATCTAGATAATTATGTAGAACTATTCTACAACTAGTCTAGACATGCAACTATCATATCTCATATGAACAAATCAATTTTATTTTATTTTCTATTTTTAGATTTGATTATAATATTTATAATATCAAAAAATAGAAAATAAATAGATCTAAAAACTATATTTAATCAAATTAAAAATCATGATTATACTAGACTACATATAAAATAATTCTATTCCTAGGCTAGTTATGTATCTCATACATATTAGATCTAGATTAATTAATTTTAATTTTCTATTTCTAATTTTATATCTAATCACAACTCATGTAATATCTAAAATCATTAATTAATTAAATTAAATTAGATCTAAATAAATTTTATAAGAACCTGGCTCTGATACTAGTTGAAGGGAAATCCTGTTTTTCGGATCAGGTTCATTCAGATCTGATTGGATCGAGAGGCATATTTCAAAAAATTTTTTCTTAGATTCTAATCAGATATGATACTTTTCAGATCTAATTTTATAATCTAATAAATAAAAAAATTAAATTAAATTAATTTTAAATTAATTTTACCTTGATTTTGGGTAATCTGATTATCCGTTGATGATCCTACCGAAGCCCTGAGGTTCTGGATCTAGCCACGCAAGCGCCTGACCTCTACCAGTATCCACTCAGGTTGGATCTGGAGATCTTCTCCTTCTCTTTTTTTTTCCAAAAATTAGATCTAGATTTGATTTGGAGAATCTTCAAAACTTCTATGAAGATCATCCGTCGTCTCTATAGCGGTGTTGCCTTCTTCCTTTTTCGTCAGCCTTTACTTGCCTGACTCGCACTAATCTAAAGGCCCAACTTTCTTGGGCATGGAGAGGAGAGAAAGGGCTAGATGGTGGCACGGAGAAGGGAGAGGGCTAGCCTTAGGGTGTGGCTAAGAGGAGGGGATCTTTGAAGTGGGTGCAGACAGGGTCTATTTATAGACTCTATAGTGTCATGCAGTGCTGCCTCACCCCGGCCAATCACGTTGCTTCATGCAATCAGATCTAAATCTGATTGGTGGGATGACATCACTTGATCCAATCAGATGAGAGACCCATAGGTTCATTCTTAGATGGCGCTTAGGACTAGTCAAAGTAGATACCCAAGGGCCACCTAAGTAGAAATCAAGAAGCAACCTGGAGCCCCATCTGTATAGGACTTCAGCATCCCTATCCAAGGGCACACTCCATCCTAGGCATGCACCTCCTTCTTTCCAATTTTTAGAGAGGGGACAAGCCCCTATCTACTCTCCAATAAGTGCATGACACATGGGCAGATGTCCAAGGGTCAAAGGTCAACATTTGATCGAGTCAAAGTACAAGAATTAGCAGGTGATGGAAAATGGTAGGTGTTGTCTCAAATTTATATTATAAATTAAGACAACCCTTTTCTGACTTGGACAAGCTCCAGTCAGATCAGGTAAAGGTACCTGAGTGAGCACAAACTTATTTGACTCAGTTGAGATAACTTTTATGATAGAAAAAGGAGAACGTTAGGCTCAATCATGTGCTAGCATGATTTCCTTGAACCTAATTGAATCTTATTCAAATCAATTGAACTGGGTTAGTCTAATTGATGATATTCAGATCCAAACCCTTATTTGTGTGACCTAGTTAGGTTCAGTTCTATATGGTAATGGGATATGTCATGATCTCTATCATAGACATCATCGAAACTCCTTTCGATGGATCAAAACTCTTCTGATTCAGAACAGCTTAGAAGTGATCGATCATCTAAATCATTCTAATTGCTCCCAAAATCCACCAGTGACACCTAGCAGCATATGGTGGCAACCCATCAAAACTGAAAAATGAACCTCTTGGTGCAGCTACTTGTGTGATTAAGTTCTTCTATCTTGAGCTCCGATCAAGTTAGGGTTAAGGTGAACTCGTCAAATCCTAATTTCTATCATATGATTTAATCATTCGATTCAAGTCCGATGTGAAAACCATAATCGAAACTCTTTCTATTATTTCACACTATGCCATTGTCATGGGCTTATGGACTTGATTCTTATGATCATCATAGGGCTGCTCCTCTTCTATCGAGGTAGATAGATTTCATCTTGATGCATTTCAATTCCTACAATGAACATGATATAGCCAACATACACCTCAGGGTTTCGAATGGTTATGAGATCGAGTTATAGTGTAGTCAAACTATAATACCCTCAAGGTGAACTTTTGATGCACCTCAGATCAAAAAATCAGACACACCACTGCAGCATCGAGTCAGTCATCGACGAGAAGGTAGACTTCCTTATGACTACTCGAGGTGGTCATGCTCAGTGTCTCATTCTCTAACGAGTATCTGTACTCTTGCTCCGGTGTCTCTACACCATAGACTTAAGACTCATCATCTACAAAGAAGCGATTGTACACTAACCCTCCAGATCAATCACCATCCTCATGATGATCCTACGGTCAGGAGCATTTTATAAGTTAATAAATAAAAATTCATGTCTTAAATTTTTAACTCTTGAAAATATGAATTATCATTAACTCAAGGGATGTATCACAGATACTAAATATACTTATGTGATAGAAAATAACCCATTTTATTATTTATAGTCAAAACTATAATTTTGTCCTTAGAAGTATATTACAAGTGTCAGCCAATTCTGGCTTCTAGGGCACACATATCTAACACCACCCCACTTTCTTTCTCAGGTATGATATATCTAGGCATCAACTCTTTTTGATCATGGCACTTTTTTCAAATCAATTTTAAATTTGCCTTTCTACATCATTTTAATATTATAGATAAATTTTGGAGGCAATCCTCAAAAGTAGTGTCGAATACAGAAAAATCGCACTTAAGATTATTATCCCTCATTTCAGCAATGTCCCATCCAAAAGCTTCTTTATATGCTTTTCGAACACCTATAAGTTGGTCTTCTTAGGTGGATATCACTGATAGTGTGTTTGTAGGTATATCAGAAAGTGGCTTCAATTCTAAATCAGTTGGTGGTTCTAATAAGGAAGCTATTGGTGGGCTAGGTGGTGGCTCAAATTTTTCAATCCATGATGGGCTGTTTTTAAGGTAAAGTATATCTACTTGGTCATTAACTTCTATATTGTACCCATCATCATCAAAATCATCCACCTCATCATGAGCCAAATAGGGATTTAACGAATCTTGAGAAAGAATTATGGGTGAAGCTTCCTGTAATGTGTTATTTACTTATGGTTCTTGAGAAGTGTCTATTGATTCCATCATCTCATCAATTTGTCTTCCCTTTTTGCTAAAAGAATTGGATGATTTCAGGGCACCTAGGGATGGATCAACATATAAGTAAGGTGATGGGATTGGTTCATCCCACCATTCTAATTTTTTTCTATATTTTGCTACCTCCGTTATATGGTGTAATAGGGTCCTTTTGATTTTTCTAGGTTGTTCTATGACCTTTTCTTTCTCGAGAGTTATATGTGATTGTTTAGAAAAAATTTTAGGGACATTAAAATTTCTAGCTAGGTATGGTCCCTCAGGTTCACTCTCGGGCTGACTAGGCAACTCTCTTTCCTCCTATTGATTGAATGTAAGCCCTCCCTTCTCTAGTTTTTTAAAGGTTTGCATAAAGTCATTTTGTGACTTTATCATGATTTCTAGGCATTTTTCTAAAGAATTAAGCCTTTACTCCTCTAGATTATTCAATGGTTGATTGATAAATTTTAACTCATCTACTGCTTGCTGAATCCTCTCCTCAGAAGTTGACTCATTGTTATTTGGAGAAGATTGATATTATGGGTAGGACATATTATAAGGTGCATCCACAAAAGTGGATCTTTATGGCATTGGGGTAACCATTGATTGTAATTGCCATGAAAAATCTGATTGAGCCCCCCAACCTATATTGTAAGCGTTAAAGTATGAATTATTTCCTAGTTTGTAGGCAATTTGGGTTTGATCTTGCTCATACATATATTCATAAAATCAGTGTGGGCATTCACTTGCATAATGGGTGGGGTTCGAATATATTATACAAACTTGTTGTGTAGGAAGAAAAGATGGATATGAAGAGTTTCTATTGGCTATTAGACTGTCTAATCTATGGGACAGCTCATCCACTCTACTTTCAAGATCCATCTTAGATTGTTTTGATTATTTAAATATGTGCAATCAAGAATTCTAGATTAGAAAAAATCTTTTTTAATTATTATTTATTTTATTTTATTTTATTAGAAAGAATGAGAGAAGAGATGAGAAGAAAGAATTCTAAAAAAAAAGCCTAAAGGATCCTTGATCTAGAGATGATAGAGGAGAGTATTTTAATTCGGGTTTAAATTATCATAGCAAATAAGTTAGGCAAGCATGGACTCTCTATCCTCGGATTTATCTAGATCTAGATAACTTCTAACTATCAAGATTACCTTCAAGTCCTCTAGGTAAGGAATCAGTCACTCAACTGGCTAGGCAAGTGTAAGATCGGTAGGAGTCTCCCGTTGCTTTCCTTAGACACCAATTATCATGGCTCGGTAAGCTAAGGAACTAATTAAGTGGCCACCTTTCTTCAGGATGTATTCCCTGAATCACTTGTCTTAGACACCAGTCAAATAGACTAACCCTAACCCAATCCAACTCTTAAGTTTTCTTATCTTAATGAGCTCGAATATCCTTAAGAGCCAACGTCTAATTGATTTTAAATTAAGGTTTGGCTTAATGCAATATGAAAGGTGGTGGTTTATGGGCTAAGGATGATCAAATCTCCATCTTATCTTGTTTAATGGGTTGTGCCTTTAAAGTACTTTATGGAGATGCAATGCAAAGAAACAAGGTATCCAAACATGTTGATTTCTTTTAAGATTTAATTAGTTTCTCTATATTAATTAAATATTATGAGGTGTATTATTTTCTTGTTATATTATGTTATTTAAAGCAAGAAAAATAAAAGGTAGATTTTAATTAAGTTAATTAGATTAACTATATTTGGTTTTATCTAAAGTAGTTGAGAGAATCAAGCTAATTGGAAAGCAAATTATACTAGGCTTAAAAGATAACAAAATAACCTAAGAAATTAAATCAACATTTTAAGAAAATAGTTTATTCTATCAATAAATTAATTATGTAAAATAAGGTAATTATTTAACTATGTAATTAAGGTAATCTAGCTAGAAAGTAATTAATAAATTATATATGAAAAGCAATAAAAAGCAAAAATTTAAAGAAAGCATAAATAATAGGTAATTAAGCAATTAAATTAAATTGATGGATAATAAAAAGTAAATTATTAATTAGTAGAATAAAGTCTGAAAAGCAAAGGTAAAAAAAATAGTAAATAATAAACTAGAAATATAAAATAGTAAAATAAATAAATAAGTAAAGCATAAAAGGCAATAAAGCGGTAAAATAAATAAGGCAATAAAATAAAGTGTACAATAAAATAAGGCAATAAAATAAATAAGATAATAAAACATATATAATAGTAAATAAAAAACTAATTTTTTTTATTTTTAATTTAATTTTTTTTATTGAAGTAATCATGCTATAATTTTTGGCAATGACACCAAAAATTTGACTGCTTATCATTATAGCATCAAATAAAAATTAGACTCAATTTTAATATTAAGTAGGATAGTTGACGAGTTGGATGTCGATTTTCTCGAAGATTGAAGGCCAAGTTACGTTCAATTTAATTAAAAAAAATTAAATTTAAATTAATCTTTAAAGTAGAGATTTAAAGTAGTAAATTAAAGAAAATTAATTTAAATTTAGCAAATTAAAATAAGAGAAGGTAAATAATTAATAAATTAGAATTTAAGAATTAATTAAAAAGAAGAAAAAAAGTTGTCTAAGATTTTAGTTCCATCTTTCAATATTCAAGTTTATAATTAATTCATGCAATCTTTCTATTGTCAATATGCAATCTTATGTCATGTATGTTTGTTTAATCTGATTCTAACATAAACTATTCTACCAAGCATGGACCATATTTAACATGATCATGACCCATCTCAAAGATATAGACTATTTAGATCATGCAATCAAAGAACATAAATATAATTATGATTAATTCTTATAATTTATTCTAATCTGAGCATAGACTATATCTATCTACGATCACGATCTATCTCCTAAGCATAAAATGTAAGAAGAATAAATATTAAAGTATAAATCTTACAATTTATCCTAATTTGAGCACAGACTGTATCTTTCCATGATCATGATCTATATCTTTAGTTATAAATTATAAAAAATTTAATATTAAAGCATAAATAAGAAAGGCATGTAAAAGATAAAAAATTTTTATTATTCAATAAAAAGAAATACATGGTTCAAATTACAAACTTTCATGATCGAAGGACTTTCCTTACTTTTCTGGATACGAGACCTCTAGCCATACATAGATTTGATCTTGCTAGCTTCTGGTATATTGGAATCTCCCAAATAAAAGAAAAACAAAAGGAAAAGAAAAGAAAAAGAAAAAGAAAGAAGAAAATAAAAGATAAGAAGAGAAGGGAGAGAGAGAAGGAGAGAGAAGAGAGCTTGGAGAGCCTATTTCCCCTCACAAGGGGTTCTCCCTTGAATCTGTGGTGTATCAGGCCCTTAAATAGAGTGAATTTGGGATTTTTTCCTTGTTGGACTCAAATTGAAGTTTAACTCAAAATCATCACCTAGAAACATTCATGATTATTGATCTATGATCAAATGGCCTAAAATCCATCGCAAAACTATTGCATCAGTGCCTAGATCAAATGAGGGTTGTTGGATTTTATTTTGGAGCGACCTCGACTGTTGGATCACGCATAGAGGCAGCTGGAAATCCTGAGCAAAATAGGAAATCATCTATGGCCATTGGATCTTGATCGGACGATTTGAAACCACCTTAGAAACCTCCAAAATTAGCTGCTAAACCCCTGATCAACACCCTAATCAGTTTCTCTACTATTGGATCACTACTTGGAGTGTGCTGCGCCATCAGATCGCACCAAATCACCGCTGGAGTCCCTAATCAAGTCGAAAATCCTGATGATCGTTGGATGCCGACCAGCTTTGCTGAGAGCCATTCGATCATGTATCCTTGTGCTTGTAGATTGGTTGGACTGAGAGCACCGAAAACATCCACCAACCAGCTACTGCCGCACTGGATAGAAAGACCAAAATGCCCCTATACATTATGATGGATTTTATGTAAATCTCTTAGTAGTTCAGATCCACCACGTGTCACATGCTGATTGGTTATGCTTGCTAAGCTGGGCGATCCATGCCTATTCCATGGACCAGCCAGTCGGTCCATCATGCACCGATTTATTTTTTTCTTTTCTTTTATTTTAAACTTGTAGGCTTCATATCTTTTTTGTTTTAGCTCCAATTTGAGTGAAATTTATTCTGTTAAAATCTATAAATATTAGCATTGGTAGGCCTATTTTCTATAAAACACTAATAAAAGCATCAATTTCTTCTAAATAAATTATAATTAATATATGATTTAATACTTTTATTTAGTATTTTATGATGACTATCATAAAGCCACTTGGTATAGTTTCTTATATCCATCTTCGATTTATGATTATCGAACTTCTTTTCCATAAAGGTTTTAGTGAATGGGTCGATCAGGTTCTCCTTTCTAATAATTTTTTGAAGGTTAACATTATCGTAATCCACGATCTCCTAGATAAGATGGTAACGGTGCAGAATATACTTTGTCTATTGATGTGCTTTCAGCTTCTTCATCTAAGCAATGGCTCTAGTGCTATCGCAGTAGAGTAGGACTAGACCATCAAGGAAGGGTTTCACTCCGAGCTTGAGATGAATTTATTGGGACAATCGGTATCATTCTGATACCAATTATAGTGGAAACCCTTAATCTTTAGCATGGACTTGAGAAGACCTTTGACGTTATCTATGGTAGCAGATCACCGATCCACCAATCTGGATATGCGATGGGGTGCCTCCCTTCTTGGCTTAAGAAAGGCGCCCCCTTTGTGATGGCAACTCTAGAGAGAAGAGAGAAGAGAGATTGAGGAAGAAAAGATCTGTATTCCAATGCATAATGAAACCTTAACACAACCTATGTATTTACACATACCTATTAGGCCTGATAAGAGCGCGATGTTGTCATTAAGACACCGTGTTTATCAGTTTAATCTAATTTCCTAAAATAATAAAGAATACGTAGATAGCAGTGAGTCGGATTGAATCCATAGGGAAGGTAGTGTTTTTAGATTTGAAATCTTTGATTTTTGAAAAGAAAAAGAAAAAGAAAAGAAAAGAGTTTTGAAATCAAAAGTGAAGTCGAAAAATAAAAAGCAAAAATTAAAAGGTGCAGAAATTTAAGCTTTGTACTAAGATCTACTAGTTAGATCTTAGCATCTACTTGCAATAAAATAAAAAGTAATAATTAAAGTGCAGAGATTAAATTGCAATAAAAATAAAAATTTGAAATCAAAGTATAAAAAATAAAATTTTTATTAATTAAAATTTTAGAATTTAAATATATAAAATTTAAGAAAAAAGAAAATAAAATAAAATAGCCTGATCTCTGATCTTGGATTGGCATTGGTAGAAAGATGGTGTAGAAGCCTAGCTTTTTCCCTCGGCATTAGTTGCCTCGAAGCAGCCATTAACCCAAAGCCTGGCTTCATCCTGTACCAAAGCTTCACCTTGATCGAAGATAATGAACTCTGGAGGCCTGAGGTTTTATTTATAGGTGTTGGAAGGCTGGAGAGTTTTTCTATAGGCAATGTGGGACTAAAGATATTTTAATCGTCAAAATAGAAAGAAATTCGAGTGAAATTCAGATTAAAAAGAGTTCTGGATGAATTCTATTGCTCTAGATGAAATTTGGCCATCAAATATGGATCAAACGGTCCAAAAAATGCCAAAATTGGATGTGTATCAGCCCAGATTAGGTTGGATTAAATTCTAACTATTGATCGTGCATTGATGGAGAAAATCTGGCCACTGATTGCGTGTTTGGAGTCCTGATCACCGTCGGAAGCTCTCTCCACCATTGGATCATCCCCTGGATCGAGTGCTACAGTTGGATGGTGATCTATATGAAGCTGATTTTGAATCAAATTCGATTTTAAACTTTCATAGTTCGATCTTGATCGCAAGCTACTACAGCCATCCGATCGTGCAATTACTATTCCCATGGACTGTGTGGACCGACTGCACTACACACTGCAATGAATCAGCACCTCCTACTATCGAGTGAAAATTCTAAAATATCCTATGAGCCATGATAGATTTTTTGTGAACCCTTTAAAGGTCTAGGTCTACCATGTGTCGCTCCATGATTCGTCGATTTCTACTGAGTTGGCGGTCCATGCTTGGATCATGGACCGACTGACGGCTTCCATGGTTAAGTCGGCTTGCATGGCTGGCTTGGCACGTTGGCTTCGTCAGCTTGGCTCGGTGCGTTTGGACATGTCGGCTGATATGGTGCAACGGCTTGAGCCGGCTGATCCATATGTTATTTTTTATTTGATTTTTATTTATTTTATTTTTTTAGAAATTCATATCTTCTTCATTTTAGCTTCATTTTGTACAAAACTTATTTCATTATGATTAAAAAAGTAAGATCTTTCCATTGATAATAAAATTTAATTTTTTTATTTTTATTATTTTTTAATTTTTTTAATAACTAAAAATATGAATTTTTTAAAAATATATATCAATTAATTATTAATTCTTAAAAATTAATATAAATTAATTAATAAATTAATACTTTTATTATTGAATTTATGGTACTTATCACATCCTCCAACTTAAGCTTTGCTTATCCTCGAGTAAAGAAAGAATTTAGTTTTAAATACCTTTTACCTTTAGAGTTTCAAATTTTACCTAAGCAATTTTCAAAATGGCTATTGATATTCAGTAGAGCTTAAGTGTGATATATCATTGGGGTATTAATACTTATCAATAGAAAAATTAAGTAAAGAACATTAAATTTTTTTGAACTTTTTCTAAATTATCCTACCTTTATCTTTGAATTATCTAAACTTTCATATAGACAAGTGTATTGCTACTTCCACCCTTCATTTATTGATTTTTATTTTCACATTACCTATTTTTTGATGCGAATATTATTGCTTACTTAGGCAATGAAACTCGATTACTCGATGAAAAACTAATATTTTTTTTTCAAAATATTGTACCACTATTGAGTGTCTTAACCCCTTAAGCTTTTTATTTGATCCATGTAGTAAGTCTTGGGCCAATGACTCCCAAACCAATTGGCTTTAGGGCACTAGGTATAGAATACTCCTCGGACTTACTTGCTTGAATCAAACAGGCTATGAGTTAAGACTAGCTTTATAACGAGCTTCTTTGTCCTTTCCATCTTTTGATGCAAAACTCAATACTTGCTTAGGCAAAGAGGTCCGATTACTTAGTAAGAAGTACTTAAAAATTATTTTACTAATTTTTTTTATATATGAAGAAATGTATAGTTATCCTACACAAGCCCATAATAAGTAGACTTTCTTTTATGCTAGTAGAAAAAATTAAAAATGCTCAAAGAAAAAACTTTTTATGTTCTGGACTTAACTCTTTATTAGATTTTCTTAATACTTGATTCCTCAATATCTCATAGATTCTCTGATCTATGCATCAATTTTCTTTTAAAAATGTTTAGTTTAATTCAATTCTTAAGCATAATCAGGTGTCTAAATACTAAATACTAATTTTTTTTAGGATTTAAAATTTTAAAATTTTTATTTTTCTCCCGCCAACTTAATCAATATTGTCCTCAATGGAGAAAAAAATTAAAGTGTGTAATAAAAAATATGAAAGAATACACCTGACTCATATTTTTGATCCAGCATATGCCTTTGAAAATTTGGGCTCTCCCTCCAACTTATTGAAATTATCCTAAAAAGAAAATCAACTAAAAAGATAAATTAAACTAAAAAAAATTAAATATTGGGTTGCCTCCTAACAAGCGCTAAGTTTACTATCTTTAGCCAGACACAATGCAGCTTACTATCCTATGTCAAATATTGGATTGACAAATTCTAATGGTTTTGGATTGCCAATCTCAAAAAGTTGATTTATAATTTTATTATTGATATAATCATTGTTAATTTTAGGGACATAATTTATGACCCCATTCTTAGACCCATGTTTATTAAGAATTTCTCTAATTTGTTCTTCTAAAATCCTCATGAATTGAGTTTTTGAATTAGGAGTTAAGTTTGATTCAATGGATGCTGGAAGGATGACTAAAGATGATTTTAATTCTGAAGGTAAATTAATATGATCTTACTTAAACGACTCCATTGACACTTCATTACATGCCTCTTGATTTTTGTAAGAAGAACCGGCTTCTAGGGTTGAAGGGAATAGGACATTAGGTTTATAAGTCTCGAGTAAATCATTTATTCTCTTTTTTCCTATGTCTATCTCATTTAAATTGGAACTAGCATCAGTACAAGTTCCTAGTTCGGGTTCTTCTATGTGGTTAGTCTCAGTACTAATATATTCTTCTAAATATTTATTTTGGCTAGCATCAGTATTAGCTTCTCTCACCTAGTCTTGGTTTGGGTCCATAAGAATCCTATAGCTTTCAAGTTCAGGAATTACTTTGGCATTTTTAAATTAAGGATTCTTAAGTGAGACATTAAATTGATAATTTGATCCAAGTAGTTGGTGGACATTAGGTGGATTGTTTGAAATTGGTAGGCTCGATAGTTGATTTAGTTCTCTCCTCAAGTTAGACTCAATTAATTATCCTATTTGAGCTTCTAGCTTGGCGATAGATTCTTGTTAAGTCAAGATTATTTATTGTTGATTCAAAATTAATTATTGAAGTTGGTTAAACCTATCATCAGCTAGATTATTCTATTGATGAGGTGGGTATGATAGGTGATTATTATATGATGGCTGGGTAAACTGACTAGGCTAACCAATATTATAGGCATAGTTTTGATATTGGATCCTATTTTGATAGTTTTGGATAGATGAAATTTGGGTCTGAGCCTGAGTTTGTTGTGATTTTCAAGAAAAATTAGGATGGTTTCTCCAGTCAGAGTTATATGAATTTAAAAATGGATCATTAACTGGCTTGGAGTAGTCTTTAGCAGCTTGGACTTATTCTTGGATAAAAGGTGGAAACTATGCAGTCATAGGACATTTACTCACATGATGGGTTGGGCTAGCACAGATTGAACAAATCTCCTAGTAATTAGAAAATGATGTAAATTGTGCAGGAGATTGTTGACCTAGGGTTAAGACTTGATCAAATTTTTGAGCAAGAAAGTCCACTTTATTTATCAAATTTGAATCAGCCTTAGGACAAGATTCTAGATGTTTAAAGTCATGGATTCCTACCCAAATTTGGTAGAAAGATAATGAAGCATGGTTAATTGAGTTTTTACTCAGAATTTCAAGAAAGGTATAGGCTTCGTCCTCACTCTTGTTCATTAATGCACCTCCACAGGATACATCTATCATCTGTCTGTATTGGTCTCCTAAACCCTTATAGAAAGCTTGAAATATTTGCCACATAGACAGACCATGGTGTGGGCATTTTCTAAGAAATTTCTTAAGTCTCTCCCATGACTCGTGAATCTGTTCCCCTAGAAGCTGAGCAAATCCAGTGATAGCTCACCTCATAATGTTAGTTCGGCCTATGGAATAATTTTTTTTAAGAAATTCACTTTGCAATTCAGCCCAAGTTTTAATGGGTCTCCCTATTGTGCCAAGCCAGTACTTGGCTTTATCTTTTAATGATAAAAAAAATAAAATTAGTCTAAGGACATCCTCAATTAAATTTTGAATTCTCATCGTAAAGCAGATTTCTAAGAATTCATCCAGATGTTTATAAGGATCCTCATTTATGTTCCCATAGAAAGATGGGAGCATCTGGATTGTAGTCGACTTGATCTCATAGTGGATGGCATGAATTTTAGGCAATTGGATGCAAACCGATGGGTTATAAGTAGAAGGAATAAAATATTTCTTCATCTACTTAGGTGATTCTCTAAAATTTTCAGCCATTTGGTTATCGGGTTTAATATGAATCAACCATTCAGTTAAGTTCAACTAAATCAAAAAAAATGATTTTCTACCATGCATGTATTAGTGTAACCCTAATGTATGGTTCAAAATTTTTTAGATTTTTTTAGAATTATATATATTTTTTATTATTTTATTATATTATTATTTTTATTTTTTAATTATTTTAATTATTATTTTTAATTTAATTTAATTATCATTTTTAATATTTTTTTAGTTAGTTTAATTTAATTTTTATTTTATTTTATTTTTGAATAGAAAAAAAAAAAGAAAAAAATAAAAGTTCTAAAGAAAAGGTCCTAAAGAATCCTAGAGCTAAGAAGAGAGAGAAGAATTAATTTTAATTAGTGATAATATTGGTTAGTAATCAAGTTGGTTAATTAATCATGACTAAGGGTTATCCTAGATTTAGACAGCTCCTAACTGCCAAGGTTATCTTCAAGCTCTTCAAGTATAAGATCAGTCAATCAATTGGCTAGGTAAGTGTAAGATCGGTGGTGGGAGTCCCCTCGTTGCTTGTCTTAGACACCAATTATGCTTGGTCAGGTAAGCTAATGGAACCAATTAGAAACCACCTTTCTTCGAGCCCAATCATTCTTGAACCACTTTTCTAGACATCAATCAAATTGACTAACCCTAACCTGATTCAACTCTTAGGGTTTCTTGTCCTATTGAGCTCGAGCTCCTAAGGCTGATGTCTAATTGATTTTAAAATTAAAGTCTTAGGTCAATGCAGGATGCTGGTTGGTTGTTTTTGGGCCAAAAAAAGATGATCAAATCACCACCTTATCTTATTTAATTGGGTTATGCCCTTAATTTGATTTAATATGATATGCAAAAAAAAAATTTCAATCAAAGGGTTCTATGCAATTTAAACTAGATGTATACAACTAATTAAACTCTGAAAGACTTACCTTGCATCCAGCAATCATCAAAAAAAATAAATATAAAAATAAAATTGATATGATGCATGCTCTAAATAGTTAGGATTTCTAATCTTATCATGAAGCTTTTAATTAGGTTTAAATGAATATTTTTTTAAATTAATTTAAAAATAAAGTAAATAAATAAATAAATAAAAAGAAAAGAGGACTAGGGTTAGGATTGATCTCACCAAGCAAAACTAAATGATTTGTTCCTTATCCTAGTTCTTTTTGTTCTTTAATCTATTTTTCTATAAAATAAAAAAAAATTAGCAAGCAATATTTACAAGAAAATAAAAATTTTATTTATAATTTATTTACAAAAAAATCAAAGAGATCAAGAACTTAATGTCCGTGCCTTCCCCGACAACGGTGTCAAAAACTTGGTGCATTTGCCAAAATTATTTTTAATTTATTTAAAATAAATTAAAAAAATTAAAATCAAAAATCAAAAATAATTCTTCAGTAATAGTGCCAAAAATTTGATAAGAGCACGATGTTGTCATTAAGATACCATGTTTATCAGTTTAATCTGACTTCTTAAAATAATTAAAAATATATAGATAGTAGTGAGTCGGATCGAATTCATAAGAAAGGTAGTATTTTTATATTTGAAATCTTTGATTTTTGAAAAGAAAAAGAAAAAAAAAAGTTTTGAATTCAAAAGTGAAGTCGGAAAGTAAAAAGTAAAAATTAAAAGGTGCAGAAATTTAAACTTGGTACTAAGATCTACTAGTTAGATCTTAGCATCTACTTGTAATAAAATAAAAAGCAATAATTAAAGTGCAGAGATTAAATTGCAATAAAAATAAAGAGCTAAAATCAAAGTACAAAAAATAAAATTTTTATTAATTAAAATTTTAAAATTTAAATACATAAAATTTAAAAAAAATAAAATAAAATAAAATAGCCTGATCTCTGATCTTGGATCGACATTGGTGGAAAGATGGTGTAGAAGTCCAGCTTTTTCCCTCAGCACCAGTTGTCTCGAAGCAGCCATTAACCCAAAGCCTAGCTTCACCCTGTACCAAAGCTTCATCTTGATCGAAGAGAATGAACACTGGAGGCCTAGGGTCTTATTTATAGGTGTTGGAAGGCTAGAGAGTTTTTCTATAGGCAATGTGGGACTAAAGACATTTTAATCGTCAAAATAGGAACAAATCTGAGTGAAATTTGGATTAAAAAGAGTCCTGGATGAATTCTGTTGCTCTAGATGAAATCTGGCCGATAGATATGGATCAAATAGTCTAAAAAATGTCAAAATCGAATGTGCATCAATCCAAATCAGGTCGGATTAAATTTTGGCCATTGATCGCCCATTGATGGAGAAAATCTGATCATTGATCGTGCGTTTGGAGTCCTGATCACCGTCGGGAGCTCTCTCCACCATCAGATTATCCCCTGGATCGAGCGCTACTGTTGGATGGTAATCCGTATGAAGCTGATTTTGAATCAAATTCGGTTTTAAACTTCTACCATCCGATCTTGACCGCAACCTACTACAGCCGTTCGATCACATAATTACTGTTCCCATAGACCACGTGGACCGACTGCACGACACACCGCAATGAATCAGCACCTCCTATCATTGAGTGAAAAGTCCAAAATATCCTATGAGCTATGATAGATTTTCTATGAATCCTTTAAGGGTTTAGGTCCACCATGTGTCGCTCCGTGATTCGTCGATTTCTGCTGAGCTAACGGTCCACGTCTGGATCATGGATCGACTGACGGCTTCCATGGCTGAGTTGGCTTGCATGGTTGCCTTGGCGTACAGACTTCGTCGGCTTAGCTTGGTGCATTTGGATGCACCGACTAATATGATGCAGCAGCTTGAGCCGATTGAGCCATATGTTATTTTTCATTTGATTTTTATTCATTTTATTTTTTTAGAAATTTATATCTTCTTCATTTTAGCTTCGTTTTGTGCAAAGCTTATTTCATTATGATCAAAAAAATAAGCTCTTTCCATTGATAATAAAATTTAATTTTTTAATTTTTATTATTTTTAATTAATTTTTTAATAAATAAAAATATGAATTTCTTTAAAATATGTATAAATTAATTAATAAATTAATATTTTTATTGGTGAATTTATGGTATTTATCAAGGCTCGATCAAAAACTTTTCTGACTAATCCAATACATGAAAGCACTCACCAAGCTCATATATATATGTCTTAGATGCTCTCATCGTTGGGATCTAGTCCCGACCTATATATGAGTTAGCCTCCTTAAGACCTTATTGGACCAGGCCTTAAGATCTCTTGGATTAATCCCAATCTAAGACCAAACAGAAAATCTTGTCCAGTTCTGTTCGCCAACATCAAGCCGGCTCTATCAGGAGCCGAGCTGGCTCGACAGCATGTCGCTTAAATCCCATCTTCTGCCTACCTAAGATAGCCAGCTCGATTGTGCCCCAAGCCGACTCGATCTCAACCCAAGCTGGTTCGGCTGTGTATCCAAGCCAGCTTGCCTGTGTGTCAGCCCCTTGTCTTGGTTGATTCTTTTCGTTGACTTTGGTTCTTTGCTCCATCTTGTATCCTAGCTTTTTGGAGCACCGACCAAGCCTCCTCAAGATCCTCACACCTGAATCTCGAGTCTCGTGTAGGGCTACATGCCACCTTCACATAGGATAACTCCTATCCTAGCCCTAGGAGTCAAACCCATCTTGGTCTCCTGGAGGCAACATCCTGGCTCCTTCTATGGCCTCCCAAGGCTTGGGAGCACCATAAATCCTCATAATCTCCACCTTGGTGCTCCCAAGCCTTGCCAAACCCTGGCAATGCCCTCTTGCACGATCCTGCTATCACTGCGCACCCTGATAGCCTTTTATGGAAACATTGCCTCCGTCAATTTTCTTTAGCTACTATGCACCCTTGAGGCCTTTGGAATGACCGCCTCCATTGTTGAAGACTTTGGCCTGCATCACCATGGAATTGTAGGAACCCTTCTACTTGACAGCTGCATTAATTGTTCTAGACTTCTCTTGAGATCCTGCAGCATTCCCATATCAGCACTTGCTGCATACCTTGATACGGTCTCCTTAGAACTTCGCTTGTTCATCCGCACATGCTGCTTAAACTAGAATTGTGCATCCCTAGCATTGGTGCTAGGATATTGGTCCTCCTGCACTCCTCCATTCTGAACTCATGTTACATCTCCACTGGTGAAGCCACCTTTGTCCTGTGCTCCATCTAAAATTGAAGTCCATCTGATGCCACAGAAGATCCTGACTCTATAACTGAGTCATCCGAGGCCAACCACCTAATGTTGCACTGCTGGTTCTATCACTGCACCTCGAACATCGTCGTTGCTCCTTTGGATCCTCTGCACTCTGCGGACCTGTCCGAAGCCATCTTGGATACCACTGCAACCTATGGGCATCTTCGAAACCCAAGAGCTGATCCAACTCTTCTTCTTTAGCAACTGAACCCTAGAAAATTTCATCCTAACACTTCTTATCTTTTGTCCTTATACCAACCATCGCTTCAGTTGTGCCCAGAGAAACATCCTCTACTTGAACCACGACTCTTCCTGGTGCCCCTGTAGAAGATACCATATTCATGATACTCCCAGCTGCTAGATGCCCCTGGCACCTTTTGAGACCCCTTGGCTCTCCTTGAGACCTATTTTTGGTCTTCCTAAGATGCTCCTGATACTCTTTGCTGAGATACATCTCTCGACTATTGCACCACCGAGCCTCTCTCAACCCCTGTGCCTCTAGGGAAGCACTACTGCAGCACTCTAGTGCTCCATGCCTTGTCTCTGCACTGCTCTACAATCATCCAGCCCTAACCTACTAGACCTCCATGGATCATCTATCTCCATCACCCCCAAGGCTTCACAAATCTATGCTCTGGTCGAACCACTGAATGCATCCCCGACTACTTCCCACCTTCCTACAACTGAAGGACATATAGCCACTTCTTCAACCTTCCCTCGACCATTGTCCCTTGGAAAACCTCTCTTCATCTGCTAAATAGTCCCACACTATCCATCTTTCTAGAGAACCCTATCACCCATCATACACCCCGATCTCTCCAACCAAGATCGATCAGAAAATCATGCATCCAAACTTTCTACCTTAGGAAAAACCCTTCCCATTAATCCTCTCAGCCTCCACCTTTACCCCGCTTCTCTTGATTGGCCAAACCATAGCAATAAAAAAGGTAGATATGAGATATACCATGAAATACTTGTGCAGATTTTTGATTTCTTCTTGTATGACTTCTTCTCTTTCACTCACCATCAGGCTCTGATACCAATTGTTGGGACAATCGGCACTGCTTTGATACCAATTGCAGTGAAAACTCCTGATCTTTAATATAGACCGAAGAAGACTTTTGACGTTCTCTATGGCAGTAGATCACAGATCCACCAATCTGGATATGTGATGGGGTGCCTCCCTCCTTGGGCTTGAGGGAGGTGCCCCCCTTTGGGGTGTTAACTCTAGAGAAAAGAGAGAAGAGAGTTTGAGGAAGAAAAGATTTGTATTCTAATGCATAATAAAACCCTAATACAACCTACGTATTTATACATAGCTATTAGGATTGACCAAAAACTTTTCTGACTAACCCAATACATGAAAGCACTCACCAAGCCCATATAAATATATCTCACATGCTCTTATCCCCTGGATCTAGTCCTGACCCATACATGAGTTAGCTCTCTTAAGACCTTATTGGACCAAACCTTATGACCAAACAGAAAATCCTGTCTAGTTCTATTCACCAACGTTGAGCCGACTCTGTTAGGAGTCAAACTAGCTCAGCAACATCTCGCCTGAATCCTATCTTCTATTTGCCTAAGACAGCCGGCTTGACTGTGGCCCGAGCCAGCTTGATCTCAGCCTAAGCTGGCTCGACTGCATATTCGGGCCAGCTCAACTATGGGTTAGCCCCTTATCTTGGCTGATTCTTTTCCATATCTTTGATCCTTTGCTCCACCTTATGTCCTAGGTTTTTGGAGCACCTACCAAGCCCCATCAGGGTCCCACACCTAAACCTCGAGTCCCATGCAGGGCTACACGCCATCTTCACCTGGGACAACTCCTGTCCTAGCTCTAGGACTCACACCCATCCTAGTCTCCTAGAGCCAACACCCTAGCTCCTCTCGTGGCCTCCCAAGGCTTGAGAGCACCATAAATTCTCACAAAATTTTCTTAGCCATATAGCTTTCTTCGTAGCTTCAAATGATGGAATATACTCTATCTCGCAAATTGAGTTAGCCACAGTATAATGCTTGAAACTTTTTTAGTAGACAACTTTATTATTAAGGATAGACACATAACCTGATACACTTTTACTTTCATCATGGTCAAATTGAAAACTAAAGTCTGTAAACCCCTTAAGTTTCAAATCTGACTCACCATAAACTAACCACTGGTTTTTAGTATTTCTTAAATACTTAAGAATGGTTTTTACAATCTTCCAGTGGTCCTCCCCTAGATCAGATTAGTATCTACTCACTACTCCCAGTGAATATGCCACATCTGGTCTCGTACATATCATGACGTATGTGATAGAACCCACTACCAAGATATATGGTATTCTACTTTTATGCTCTCTCTCTTGAGGTGTTGTTAGACAATCCCTCTTCAAGAGAAAAATTTCATGGCCTATTGAAAGATAGCCCTTTTTGAAATTCTTCATGCTGAACTGCTTCAGCATAGTATCTATGTATGTGGACTAGGATAACCCAAGCATCCTCTTAGATCTATTCCTATAGATCTTTATCCTTAGGATATAGGATGCTTCTCCTAAGTCCTTCATGGAGAATTGAGATGGCAGTCAAATCTTTATTTCTTGTAATTTTGGGATGTTAGTCTCGATTAAGAGAATGTCATCCACCTACAATACAAGAAATACCGTCAATAAACTATTTGCTCATTTATATATGCATGGCTCTTCTCCATTCTTAATGAAGCCATACATTTTGATCATCTTATCAAAATGCATGTTTTAACTTTGAGATGCCTGCTTCAACCCATAAATGGATCTCTGAAGCTTGCACACCTTAGACTCATCTATGGATGTGAACCTTTTAGGTTGTACCATATATACCTCTTTATCCAACTTTTCATTTAGGAAAGCTATCTTCACATCCATCTATTAAATTTCATAGTCCAGATGAGCAGCTATTGCATGCATAATCCGAATGAATTTGAGCATTGTCATAGGAGAAAACATCTCTAAAGAGAAAATCTAAGATTTCATGCATAGATTTTAAAACTTTTTTGAAAATAGCTGATGCAGAAGACTTAGATTAATCATATTAATCAACTAAAGTATATAAAAAATATCTAAATCTAGAATCTTATGATATGATATTAGCATGTATTAAATCTAAAAAATAAATACCTAAAAGGTATTGATCATATCAATACCGATAAGATCTAGATCAAATCTAGAACACTATAGAGATTAGATCTCTATACTTGATTGTGGATCGAGAACTCTACTTTCTATTTTCATGGATGAAAGCATTGCTTAGAGCCACACAGGTCATCTAGCCTCTATAGGTTGTCTACACAAGACTTCAAGGTTGATCATAGGTCCGATGATCGGAAATCTGCATAGCATTCTAGCACCTTGCAGATCCCTCCTTGATGACTGATCTTGAATCTTCTTCTCTAGATTTTTTGGACCTTCCAAGGAATGAAGAAGCTGAGGAGGACTCAGGAGAGATGATCTTCCTTTCAAATCACTCAAATATCTATGGAAGGAGGAGGAAGAAAACTCTAGAGAAGAACACCTTCTTCTCTCTTTCTTTTCTCTCACTAGGACACACCAAAATTGTGTCCTAAAGAAACCACACGCCCCAAGGAGTAATGCACCCAATATTCCCATGCCCAAAGCCTCTATCCCATGGTCTATCACCTCTAAATAGGGAGATAATGAGGAATCCTTTTCTAGGTCTAATACCTAGAAAGGCATGTCCAAAGAGGGCAATTGTAGGGGGTGCGCAACTCTTGGGTGCCTCTTCCTTTTTCTTGGCATGGGATAACTAAAATGCATGCAAAATTGCATTCCTTTCTAGTGCCAAAATCAGATCAAATCTGATTATAATAGGCACCTCTTAGTGGATAGAGTTTGGGGAATCAAAGACTATATCAAACATAGTCCTAGGTCAAAACAGCTTGCTTGTTTTGACCTAGTCAAAATTTATTTCCAAACCAACTTCAAAGGAGGCGTGCATGGGGCTCTTGGGTGTGAGAAACCTCATGCAAATTATCAGAACAAGGGGCATGGGCACGGGGATTGTAGGTGCCAAGGAAGAGAGAGAGTCCCTATCCAACTAGGCTCTCTAGTTTTTCTTTGGTAAAACCAAAAATTAAATTTAATTAAATTAAGATTGGTGCAACCTAATTTAGGATGATTCTAGTCCAACTAAAATTCTATTTAAATTTGATTAAATTATATTTAATTTAATTTAAATCTAAATTTAATTAGAAATTAAGTGCACATAAGTCCTAATTGAATAGGAAATTGATCTTCCTTATAATTGGCTTAGCCTTTAAACTAATTAGACTTGACCTAATCAAGTCTAAACTAAATCTAGTTGAATCTTATTCAATTAGACTTGATCTCAGCTCTAATGCTCAATCAAATTGAGTCAATTAGCAATTTGATTACTAATTAATCCTCCTATAATACATATACTAGATCAAACATCAATGGTATTGACTATTTGATGCTAAAGTAATTCATAATCATTGATCAACTATCCAATTATATTGAAATCTCTAATGTGTGTGACTCCGTAGGTTTGAACCTAAGCCAGTAACATAAGAATAAATTTTTGTATCAATTAAAATAAATATTTAGCAACGGTACCTGACATTCGGATAGATCGAATATATGTAAAGCAATATTTTAGAACCTGTTAGAATATGGTTATTATATAATTCATTCCTTTGACCTCTATGTTTAGAATGACTCAGGGTTAAACTATCAACCCTATAATAAGACATCCATAATATATTTCAAAGCAATCAGTCCTGTGACTCCTCACAAGAACTACTTGGCTAAGATTTTGCTAAATTAAAATTATAATTCAACACAGCTCCAAAAACCTAGGAGTGGTCAATCCCATATTGACTCACACACCGATTTTACTTGACTATGCGTATAAATCTTCCATTATTGAATTAGAAATTCAAGTAGCCTGGCACCAAAGCATAGTGAGTTGCTTGTAAGTCATGTTGGTGATCTCAGGTCAAAGGGACACTTATACCTATATTCTTTTTGAGCAATTCTTGATAGCAAAATACTCTGAAGTTGGTTATATGCTATGATGATGTACCTCTACATCTCATCTATTAAAAAATCTATCCTAAAGCCAATCGTCAGCTTGTTAATGGCTAAGCTATTTTATGTAAATGTATGTGAATTGATAATCAATAAAATATTATTTAACTTTTTTATCACAACTGTGTACATCTTCTAATGAATTTTTGTATTATGATGAAGTCCTTAGGACTATTTAGAATCGATAAAGGATGATTTATTATTTAGTGTTTAAACCTATTCATAATCAAATAATATGCTATTATAATGATGATAGCAATATCAAGTATAGATCGTTGTGTGTCATATAGATTGATTGTCCTCTTAATCAAGAAGTGTAGAGATACTGATATGGCATATAGATGAGACCTAAGAGTATATCTGCACTGAATGTGATCATATTAGAGCATTTTGCTATCAAGACTTGCTTCGAAGGAATATGGGTATAAGTGTCTATCAGACTTGAGATCATTATGGTGACTTGCAAGCAACTCACTATACTTTGGTGCCAGACTATCTAAATTTCTAATTTAGTGTCGAAATATTTCTGGGTGCAGCTAAGTACTTGGTAAGTTGGTGCGAGTCAAGATGGGATTGACCCCTCTAAGTAAAACTGGAGATAGTGCATCACTGTATTTCAATTTAGCAAGACCTCGACCAAGGCAATCCATGTGATGGATTTAAAATTTGAAATATAATGTGGATGACTTAATTAGGATTGATAGTTAAAACCTAGGTCATCCTCTTAGCATTCAGGGTCAATGGGATAAATTATATGATAATCATATTTGAGTAGGTTCTAAATATTGCTTTGCATAAATTTGACCTATCCAAACATCGGGTAATATTGCTAAATGGTCACTTTGATTGGTATAGAAATTGATTCTTATGCTACTGACTTAAGTTCCAACTTACGGGGTCACATTCAAAAGATGTACCTATCTGATCATGTTGTTGATTGAAAGTCTCATTGGACTGGAACTCTAAAGCTCCACTGAATTGGGACTCTATGATCAAGAGTTTCATTAGATTGGAACTCTATGATTAGGAGTCCCACTGAGCTAGGACTCTATGATGAAGAGTCTCACTTGATTGGGACTTTATGGTCTGGAGTCCTACGACATGGCGACTCTACGATCAGGAGTCCCACTAGATGAGGACTCCATGATCAGGAGTCCTACTTGACTGAAACTCTATCATTAGAGGATTAGTTAGTAATAAGATTACTAATTAGCTTAATTTAATTGAGCAAAGAAGTTTGGATCAAACCTAATTGAATTTGATTCAATTTGGTTTGACCCAATTATGTTATCAGATGATCTGATCGTTAAGAAAGATTGGTTCCTAATTTGATCAGGATTTTGACTTGATCAAATTTTGATTTGATTAAGATTTAATTAAGTCAATTTAAAGTCTAATTAGAATGGATTTGGTCTTACTAATTTAGTTTTAATTTGACTAGAATCAAATAAGAAGACCAAAGTCCAAACTAGTTGGACTAGTTCATGCACCAAACTCTCTATGTGCCATCCTATGTCCACACAAAATTATCTCACACAAATTTATGATTTGCATGAGAAGATAGAGTCCACACCAAGTCTTTCCCACATCCTCATTGGATAAAATTTGGTTGGACTACTATAGAACAGGAATACGGTAGCAGTTCACAATCGCTACCATAGTCCAGAAAATCACTGCCATAACCTATGGCAGTGGTTCAATAATCACTATCACTTTGGCCGTCACCGTAAGTCTATGGTAGTGATTTTTATAGCAATTCTTTGAACTGTTGTCATAGAGAGCCTATGGCAGCAGTTGTTTGAACCGCTGCCATTTTCAACCTATGGTAGTGGTTATAAAATTGCTACCATATCCTGTATGGTAGTAGTTATAGAACCACTGCCATAGGTCGGCTATGGCAGCAGTTACAAAATTGCTACCATAGCTTCTATGGTAAAGGTTCAAAGAACCACTGTCATAGTCTCTATGGCAGTGGTTATGGAACCGCTATGATAGATCTATTGCATCAGTTGGCACATAATCTATGGCAGCAATTGGCATGCCTACGACAGTGATTTTACAACCACTGTCATAGATTTTGAATAATAAAAAAATATAAATTTTTAATTTTTATCTTTTTATCTGATAAATGTAATTCAATATATAACATAAGAAAATATTATAAACATAATAATATTTCTAAAATGCTCAAATTTTATTACTAAATAAAATTTATTATAATATTTTAAAAAATACATCAAAAGTCTACTAAATCTGTATCTAAGTCATCATCATCGAAAGGAGCTGGAGTTGGAACACCTGCCAACATGTCCTCAAGGCCTATGAAGTTAGCTCGAAAATACATGCTGAGCCTCGTCATCATAGCGATAATGAGGCCCTATAGTTGAGCAGTCTGCTTCCTAGCCTGAGCAGCCTTCTATCTAGCTTAATCTGCCTACACCTTAGCCTAAGCTGCTTGCACCAACGCCTCCTCAAGCTGCTCCTGATTGACGATATTGGAAGCATGTGATGAGATGCTTGCCTCAGATCAGTAGCTCATCGACGTATGTCTGATCCTACATCGAATCCTCCCATAGTGGTCAGGCCCTAAGAGTTGAGATAGATGGTCATGGAGGCCAGAGGTGTCTGGGCCCTAGCTAGCGAGCACGTCTAACTATTCTTGTCATTATAAATTCAAATAAAATATCATAAAAAATGGTATAATACTAATCATACTAATATATTTATTACTTACAAAAATCCTCCTAATCATGACATTCATCAGTCTGCCCTTCTTATCCATACGGCTGGATCAAAATATTTTGCTATGGCTGGGCATCACCACATCTCTCATCAGCTATAACAATGGATTAGTTTATTAGAAATATATAAAAATAAATATTAATTTAATTTATCTAGTAAGAATCAAAATTCATTACCTCTCTATTACATGACTAGCCACATACTCATGGCCAAGAGTGTGTGTGTACTCCTGAGCTGCCTGATTCTTCTAATTATGATGGAAGGTAGCCTAAAAAATATTTAAATAAATAATAAATATTTAAAAATATTTAAATATAAATTTAAGTGTATTAAAAAATTTAAAAATTAAAAATTAAATCTCAAACTTCTAGCTCCTCTAATGCCTAACCATCCCCTTCCAATGACTCAAGGGACAATCCTGTATCTGAGAAACAAGTTCCTTCAGAGTGTTTCATCAGTGCTCGAGCCATCCCCTATGGAGCTTGACTTTGTAGCCCCAATACAACTCCTCAATCTTCTTCAATCGGGCATCTCGAGCCCTCTCATGATCTAGAAAGTTGTAACTTCTCTGCATTAAGTTATCAAAAATCAGTTACAAAATTGTTCTAATCAAACATAGTGTAAACATATCAAACACATAAATATAATTAAGATACACTTATCCATATCTTCTCCCATACATGATCTTTGATACCAGCATCCATCAATCTCTAATCTATGGGCAGTACTAAAATGATATTAGATCACCTCACAAGCACTCCAAAAAAAAAATGCATCTTCCATGCGGTCTCTCCTACTGGCCTTCCCTCTGCATCGTACTGTACCATCACTTGATGCTGGCGGTTCCACACGTGGAGCATCCATGTGGGACTGCAAAATATCCTAGTAGATGATGCTTAACATAATATTAAGTTATGAATATATTTTAATTTATGAATATAAAATAATAAATAATTTATGAATAATATTAAATTTAATAATTTAAAATATAATATTAAGTTATGTATATACTTTAATTTATGAATATAATAATAAATAATTTATAAATAATATAATAAATTTAATATTTATTCATTAAGCATCAAAAAACATATTAACATGCTAGCAATCCAAGTCATATAATATATATGTACTTAAAGAGATAAATTAATAAAAAAATTTAAAGAATATAAATTAATAAATAAATTAATAAAAGTTTAATAAAAATAGTGGGGTGAAAGGGTACCAGGTGGGGTGAGGTGCAGGGCTGGGGCGAGACACAGGGCCAAAGGGGCTTGCGGGGCGAGGCACAGGGCCGGGGCTGAGGGAGGCGGGGCAAAGGGGGCCACCGATGGGGCAGGCTGGCAGCGAGGTAGGTCGGTAGAGGGCCAGGATCGAGGGAGGCAGGGCTTGCGGCAGTGCCAGAGGGATGAGGGCACCAGGGCTGAGGGAGGGGACGGTGGTGGAGGGAGGGAGCTGGCATGGGGCTGAGTGAGGGAGAGAACCGAGGGACCCAGAGCCAGAGGGAGCCGAAGCTGGTGGCGGGGTTGAGGAAGAGGGCGGTGGCAGGCGGACGGGCCAGTGTGGGGTGGTAGCTAGGGCCAAGGTGAGAAGAGAGAGAGAGATAGAGGGAGGCGGGTGGGGAGGTGGCCGACGATGGGGTAGGTGGGCGAAGGGGCGGGTTGGCGGTTGGGAGGGTAGCTAGGACTCGGGTAGAGAGAGAGGGAGAGAGAGAGTGGAGGCTAGGAAGATGAAAAGATCGACATAGAGAAAAAATTTATGCCGAACCTATGGTAGTTATTTTTGAAACCACTACCATTGGTCTATTACAATGATTATTAGAAACCACTCTTATATATCCTATAGCAGTGGTTAACAACTACAGCAATAAGCTTATAGCAGTGATTTTTGCCAACCACTTCTACAGATGTAGATATGAAATTTTTATATTTTTTTTAAATATGGTATAATTTTAAAATTTAAAGCCCATCTTCAATGATCATTATCTAAGTAATTATCGTTAGAATATCATCATAAAAGACTGTCTTGATTTGATAGTCCTAGCTATGTCGATCCGATAAAATTTGATTTCAATGGTCATGAATGACCATATGATGATCTAATAGATAAAGACTATCAATTGATCCAAAAACATGCAATGATAATCTCGACGCCATTTGTATCATACTATCAAAGTTTTATTTCAATCGGATATCGTTATCATGATCAATTTAGTGCAAGATGATTTCGACTGTTAAATAAGAAATGAGTGATCAAAGAACTAGAAAACATCCGATAATGAGATAATTTTTTAGATAGATGATCATATCTATTACTTTAATCATTTTTATGATGGTGATCATAAAATTTAAACCATAGGTTTAAAAACTATTCAAAACTATACGTCGCTCGATATCCATTCTTAAACACTTTAGTAATTATGCTTGTGCTTTTGCATGATTTGCTTAACATGAATAGTTCATATAGAAATGATTTAAATTTTATGATCATCACTATATAAAATAATTAAAATTATAATCAAGATCATTTAACTAAAAAATTATCTTGTAATCAAATGTCGTTTTGCTTTTTGATCTCTTATTTCTCATTTAATGGCCAAAATCATCCCATATTAAATTGACCATAATAACAATATTTGATTGAAGTGAAACATTGATAGTATGCTACAAGTGCCACCGAGATCATCATTATAGATTTTTGGATCCACCGGTGGTCTCCATCTATCAGATCATCATGCCATCATTCGTGATCGTTGAAATCAAATTTTACTGATCGATGAAGCTAGGGCTATCGGATGGATGCGATCTTTTGTGACAACATTTTAATGATAATTATTAAGATAATGAATGGGGAAGATGTACATTAAATTTTAGAATTATATAATATTTAGAGAAAAATATTAAAAAAAGATATAACAGTGGTTATAAGGAATCACTGCAATAGACTGTACCTATGATAGCAGTTATAGCTAATTGTTGCCATAGATTCAATCTATTATAGTGGTTATGGCTAATCACCACCATAGGTCCGATCTGTGGCAGGATCTATGGCAATGGTTCATTAACTGTTATCATAGATCTGATTAACCGCTACCACAGGTCGATCTATTATAGTGATTTTATGTAACCATTGCTATAGGATGACCTATGATAGCAGTTGATAATAACCGCTACTATATATTAGACCTATGACAACGATTATTCGTAACCGCTATCATAGAGTCTATTGCAGTGATTTTCAAAATCACTACAATAGTATGTGTTATTGTTGCCCTATTCTATAATAGTATTGAATTCAAATTCTAATCTAAAACAGTTTGCACTGAATGAAAAATAGAGTTTCACCCTTACCTTATGCTGTTGCCCACTTCTATTTAAGCCTTTTTGTGCACCCACTTGAGAATGATTTTTCATGAAAATAATCAGTAAGAAGGGGCCAAAAGATATCAGGGGGTATGAGGAACTTCGGTGGGAGCCCTTTAAGGCATGAGAGAAAGAAGAAAGCAATCTTCTCTAGGGTGAGTGTTTAAGGCATGATCTAGGGTTTTGGTTTTGGGAGAAAGAAAAATAAGAGAGAAAATTTTTTTTTCTATTCTTCTTCTTATCACCTTCATCCTCTAGTGACTCATCTTCAACTTTGAAAAGTCCAAGAGGCTCAAAAAATGAGAAGAGATCAGATTTGCCCGACATACAATCTTCATACGATCTAACAGTCCCAGAAGATTGGATCCATGAAGGACTTCGAGTGGACAATCTATAGCAGCCAGACATCCTATGTGGCTGCAAGCGATATTTAGATCTTCTTATTTAAAAGTTCCAACAGCGAAGATCAATGTCATGTGCTCAGATATAATAAGGTGTTGAATCTTAATTGTTAGATCTAAAAGTTAGATTTAGATTTCAACATCGATGTGATCGATGTTGATGCTTTTATTTTTCAAAATTTTATGCATGCTATTTTTTATATTATAGATTCTTAGGTAAGTATTTTAGATCTAATCCTAAGCATATAAAATAGATTAAAATATTTAATCATTTAATTTTATATTAAAAATTTTTAAAATATGCTTAGAATGCCTGTTAGTTTTCTTTTAATGGTATCAGAGCCATAGATTCTTATAACATGATTTACATGCATGTTTGGATCTAATTTTGGTTATTTAGATTAGATCTAAATAAATTATTTAATAAAATCTAAAAAATAAGATATCGTACATACTGATTATATGGTTGTCCTACTGTATGATTTACCTCTTATAGTGAAGTGATTGTCCTAGTATGTGCTGATCTATGAATATAAATCATAAAATTGTTAGATCAGATCTAATTTATTTAAAATTTATTTTTAAGATTAATTTTTAATATTTATTTTTAAAATTATTTATAAAATTTATTTTTAAAATTTATGGGCAAAAAATAAATTAGTTCTAAGGTACCAAACCCCAATCCAAGTCTTGAACTTAATTAAGAATTGAGTATTGTTTAGGATTTAGAATTGTGAACCATGCATGATGTTGCTTATGCCTTAGGTATAGCAAGTAGATTTCAGACTGATCTAGTAGAAGATCATTGAAATGTAGTAAAAAATATTCTTAAATACTTGAGAAGGAGTAAGGATATTTTCTTAGTATATGGTGGATCTGATCTTAAACTAGAAGGATATTCTTACTCTAGTTTTCAATCAGATCCAGATGATAGTAAATTTATTTTAGGATATGTCTTTACTTTAAAGGAACCACTGAGGCAATGAGTTAGAAAAATTTCAAGCAGCAAACTATGGCTGACTCAACCACTAATGTAGAATACATAGGTACAAGTGAAGCTATCGAGAAGCTATCTAGATGAAGAAGTTCATCACTAAATTGGGTATCATTTCTGAAATTGAGAACTCAGTACCACTTTACTATGATAATACTGAGGTAGTTGCTCAAGCAAAGAAACTAAATTCTCATCATAAATCCAAGCATATTCTAAAATGCTTCCACGTCGTTCATGAGACTATCAAGAGATAAGATGTAATCATTGAATAAGTAAAAATAAAGAATAATATAGCAGACCCATTCACTAAGACTTTATAATAGCGATAATTCGATTGCCACCATGATTATATGGGATTAAAATATAAGAGCGAATGTCTTTAGTGCAAGTGAAAGATTTAAAGGAATATGCCCTACAAACCAATTGAAATATGTATTTTGATGGATTATTTTTTTCATCTTCTAGACTCATGTAATTATATTTTTATAAACAAATAAAGGCATTTATATTTCATCATATACTGCATCTTATTGTTATTTAAGATTATGATGAATCCCATAGATTAGGACTATGATTTTAGGGTTATGATGAGATCATACCTATGAGAACTAAAACTCTATAATCCTAATCTAAAATATTCTTGATCAATAGAGCATTGAGTTGGGGATCAATGTTTCTAGTAAGACTAGTACATCCTATGTATGCTCGATGGAGAGGGTGATTGATCTCACAATCACTTGTGTGAGATACTAATACAAAGATGTGGATGCTCATTAGAGAATAAGTTCACTAAATTGATTTACCTTGAGAACATCTTATGGAATCTTACTTGCTTGTCAAAAGATATTTCTCGTAGTGGAAGTTGTGCATGTAATCCTTTGATCTGAGATTGCCATAGAATCTTGTATGCATGAATCTATATTTTTAGTTCATACTCATTCATGACTTAGTCATATATCGGGTGTTCTGGATATGGTGGGTTGCATATGGAGGTTATAAGGAGGTCAATATGGAATCGATCACTTCTAGTAAGAGGAGATTGCATCTTACCTACTTCAATCAAATGATGATTCAGGAAAACTTTGAATAAAGCATAATGAAAATTAAAAATAAATTTTAATATTTTACTAATCAAATCATCATTATAAGATTGGGAAAAATATGAGTAAGATATTGGATTTGACATGATTCCATATCTAGAGTCATATTTAGAATGCAGGGTGATCCTAGGATCGAATTGCATGATAACTTGCCACTAAAGGATATTTTTAATATTTCTACCAATATTCTATATCTTCTGGATATATATGATATATTGCTAGACATCAATCTTGTCTTGTGGGTTTGATCGAATTAAAGAGTTTAATTTGATCACCAATTAGAAAGGATTCTAATTATTCGAATTCGATCAGCTCGATTTGACCTAAATCGATTAGAATTATTTCTAATCAAATTAGATTAACTTGCACCAGGATCCACTATTGGCTAGATGTGGAACCCAATGGGTTACACATAAAGAAAATTGATCAAGGGTCTTGTTGGTGTAGAAAATAGTGTCGATGCCAGAGTCGCTGGAGTGGATGGAGATGAGGCTGCCGATGGGACCTACAAAAAAAAGTCTAAATCGAAGGTGAGTGGCTTCGGCAGGACCCTCCGATGCTCAAGTAAGTCCTCTATGTTAGATATATGTGCCCTAGAAGCCAGAATTGGCTGACACTTGTAATACACTTCTAGGGGCAAAATTGTAATTTTGACTATAATTAATGAAATGGGTTATTTTCTATCACACCTGTGTATTTAGTGTCTGTGATACATCCTTTGAGTTAATGGTAATGATAATTCATATTTTTAAGAGTTGAAAATTTAAGACATGAATAATCATTATTAACTCATAAACAGCTCCCGACTATAGGATCATCACGAGGATGGTGATTGATCTGGAAGGTTGGTGTACGATCGCTTCTCTTTAGTACATGAGTCTTGAGTCTACGGTGTGGAGACACTAGAGCGAGAGTACAGGTACTCGTTAGAGAACGAGGGCACTGAGCGTGACCACCTCGAGTAGTCATTAGGAAGTCTACCTTCTCGTCAATGACTGACTCGATGCTGTAGTAGTGTGTCTGGTTCTTTGACCTGAGATGCATTGGCAGTTCACCTTGAGGGTGTTATAGTTTGACTACACCATTACTCGGTCTCCTAGCCATATGGAACCCTGAGGTGTATGTTGGCTATGACATGTTCATTGTAGGAACTGGATTGCATCAAGATGGAATCTATCTACCTCGGTGGTAGAGGAGCAGCCCTATGATAATCATGAGAATCAAGTCCTAAAGCCCATGGCCATGGCAGAGTGAAATAATAGAAAGAGTTTCTATTTAGGTTTTCACATTGGACTCGAATCGAATGATTATATCATATGACAGAGACTAGGGTTTGACGAGTTTACCTTAACCCTAATCTGATCGGGGCTCAAGATAGAAGAACTTAATCACATAGGTAGCTGCACCAAGAGGTTCGCATTCAGCTCTGATGGATTGCCACCATATACTGCTAGGTGTCACTGGGGGATTTTGGGAGCAATTAGAATGATTTAGATGATCGATCATTCTAGCTGTTCGAATCAGAAGAGTTCTGATCCATCGAAAGGAGTTTCGATGATGTCTATGATAGAGATCATGACATATCCCATTACCATACAGAACTGAACCTAACTGGGTCACACAAACAAGGGTTTGAATCTGGTGATCATCAATTGAACTGATCTAGTTCAATTGATCTGAATGAGATTTAATTAGGTTTAAGGAAATCGTGCTAGCACTCGATTGAACCTAACGTTCTTCTTTTACTATCATAAATAAGTTGTCCTGACTGAGCCAAAGGAGTTTGTGCTCAATCAGAGGCCTTCATATGGTCTAACTGGAGGTTGTCCAAGTTAGAGAAGGTTGTCTTATTTTATAAGACATTACCTGCCATTTTTGGTCACCTGCCATTTCTTGTTCTTTGACTTTGGTCAAAAGTCTACCTTTGACTGGTCAAATGTTGACCATTGACACTTTGACTTTTGACCACATGTCATGCACCTATTGGAGAGCTGGTGGGGGCCTGTCCCCCTGCCAGAACCTGGCAAGGAGAAGGGCGCACGCCAAGGGTGGCGTGAGCCCAAGTAGGAGGCGCCTAGGAGTCCTTGTTGGACAAGGACTCCATCTCCTTTTTGGATTCCAATTAGAGTTCTTCTAAGAACCAACTTTGACTGGTCTTAGGCACCCTCTAAGGAGGAATCCAGGGGTCTCTATTCCCACCAATCAGATTTAGATCTGATTTCACAAAGGGTTGTGATTGGTTGGGAGGAAGAGGAGTTGGATCACAAGAGGTCTATAAATAAGACCTTGCGCCCAACCCTAATTAGAATGCAATTCAATTGAGAAACCCCATGCCCCAAGGCTGCCTCTCCCCTCCTCCTCCACGCCATAGCTTCTTCTCCCCTTGCTCTCCACGTCCAAAAGGTGTTTTGGACTTTGGTTGGTGCGATTCAGATCAAGGAAAGGCGATCAAAAGCAAGAAGGCTGCGCTGCTGCAAAAGGACGACTGCAGATCTTCAAAAGAGTTTTGAAGATCCTCCAGATCAGATCCAGATCTAATTTCTGGAGGTGTGATAGAGAAGAAGAGGATCTCCAGATCCAACCTGAGTGGATACCAGTAGAGGCTAGGCGCTTGCGTGGCTAGATTCAGAACCTTCCGCTGCAATCAGGATCATCTACAGGGTAATAGGATTACCCAAATCAGGTAAATTAAATTTGATTTAATTTATCTTATTTTATTTTATTTATTAAAATAATAAGAATCAGATCTAAAATATATCAAGATCTGATTGAGATCAAGAAAAATTTTTTAAAATATATCTCTTGATCTGATCAGATCTGAACGAACCTGGATCGGGAAATCCCTACTGGACGTGGCGAGACTCCACTCGATTAGAATTGTGTCAATAGATATTGGCCAGGTAAGTGAGACCGGGTGAAGGAATATGCCGTTAACTCGCATAAGAATGCATTCAGATCGAGTAGCTTCCAATTAAAAACCAGTCGGTCGTCTTATGCCAACTTACCTTAGACACCAAATTGTTGAGTCAGAACCAATTGGGTTAGCCTACAATCAGACTCTAACCTCTGAGCCTAATTAGGTCTTGCTTGATCGTGACTCGATCTTGACCCAGACTTAATCCTATTAGGCTGGTCAATTTAAGCATTGTTGATCCCATCTAACCAACTCTTGATTCAATTTGATCAACCCTTAGACTAATTGAGCTACCAAGTCCGAACCCAGTATTATGAATATGTCTTAGATCTAAAATTCTCAATTTTAGACCTAATTAATATTCCATAAACTTAATTCTTAATTAAGTTGGTTCATAAATAAAATATGCATAATAAATCCTAGAGTTTCAGGATCTAGGGTTTTGCAGAAAGTAAGTTTTGGGTTTCTGATTATGGACGAACACGCAGCACCCTTACACATCATAAGAACACCCCATCGAATGGAAAGAGAGGGCCTTTAAACCCTTCTTCGTTCTTATGACCGGACGGCCAAGAGGAACGCCTTAAATCAGGAACATTCAATACTACAAAACAATATCAGATCTATATCATATATCTCATATATAAAGTAGATCTAATCATGGCATATTTTGCATACATCTCATGTATCATAATCATGCATATTTTCAGATCTAAATTATCACATAATAATCTAAAAAATTATATTTAAATTGATCTAATCAAAAAAATAATTCTAATCTAGATAATTATGTAGAAACTATTCTACAACTAGTCTAGACATGCATCAATCATATCTCATATGATATTTAAAATTAATAATTTTTATTTGCTATTTATCAGATGTTATTATAACACTTATAATATCAAAAAATAGTAAATAAGAATATCTAAAATATGATTTAATCAGATTAAATCAAAGACATGCAAAACTATTCTATAGAACTATTCTATTTCTAGAACTAGGTCATGCATATCTTCATGTTCTTAGATCCAAATCATTTAATTTTAATTTTTTGATTTCAGATCTGATCACATCTCATGTGACATCTAAAATCACTTTATTATCTAATAAAATAAAAATTAAAATCAGATCTAAAACAATTTAGAAACCATGGCTCTGATACCAGTTGAAGGGAAATCAT
>QRFJ01000621.1:222293-307935 GCA_006176705.1 Cocos nucifera
TTGGAGGTTGACTGTTCTAGAGTGAATTGGAGCCCAAACTCACACTAGTTGAGGTTCGGTTATGGTCATTGTAGTCAAATCGGATCACCCCAAGATTGGGCATCTTACTGAACTTTGATAGGAGTGGATTTATCACCAACAGGTCTAATTGGATTAGATCATATTTGCAAGTTGAACATGCTAGCACATGTTGCAAACCCTAACTCTAGCATTTGAATAGAATTTGAATTTGATTCCAATCTAGGTTAATTTGATCCAATTTAATCCAATCTGATTAGGGTTCTTGATTGGGCTGACCCACATGCCAAAGAGTCTATCTCTTGGTGCATGAGGATAATTAAATCTACTAGGGTGCCTTGGCGCCTGGATAATGTTTGGCACCAACTTCCTTTAATTTATCCCCTTTTTATTCTACAATACTTTATGAAAGGCATGGAATTTGGATTATGAAGAGTCATAGAAGAGTCCTTCTACTTGTTATATTCTTCAGTTATTTGAAATTGGATAGACGAAGAAACCTAGCCACCCAAGTCTATCCATGCACCACTTGGACTTAGAGTCCAAGTGGTTATGGAGTCTTAATTTTTCTTTGCGCCATTTTGTTCTCCACGCCAATCTAAAATGTGTGCCTCCCCTATGGGCCTTTGGATGGCCATGGGATTAAATCTCAATCATTAAAAGGGTTGGCTTCATTTATTAACTCTCACGAAACTTTGGTAATCAAAGGAGAATTAATTCCAAAGAGTCCTTTTGCATGAAGTGGCTCTTGGAATTAATCTCTTTTGACTCCACATGGCTTGAGAATTCAGATTGGGCATGAGATGCCTGAATGGGCATGAGAAGAAGTCAAAGATGGGGTGTGAGAATTTGAAATGACACCCCAACATACATTATAAATAGGGGTGTATGCTGGGGTTCATTTCAATAATCCCAATCCTTTCTTTCTTACCACTCTCCCTATTGTCCAATTGTTCTTTTCCTTTCCTTGTTAAGACAAGGTCCTAACAAGAACAAGGAGTCTTCTTTAGGACCAGGGTCTAGGAAGAAAATTAAGGAAGACAAGGAGGAAAGAAAGGAAGAGAGAAAGAAGGCTAGGACGGAGAAAGCAAGGCTTAAGGAAGTTCTGCCTGATTAAATTCTTGGAAGAAGAATTTGAGGAATCAATTATTCCAAGGAGTTAGAGGCTTGATCAAGTCCCCATGTAGATTAATGTTGGTGGGTGAATAGGTGGGCACCTGGTGGAACCCTTGCCAAACCTTTGCCGAAATTCTGACTTGAATTAGGGTTAAGTGATTTAGGTATTTTTCTATAACCTATATTTATGTTATAAATGCATATTATATGATTTTGATTCAATAAGGAGGTCCTGGGTTAGGGTTTGATATTAGGATTTCATTAAAAATAATTTGAAATCCATGCTTCCACTCAAGTTATCGAACCTACAGTGGTATCAGAGACTCCCTTATTTGATTCAATCATATGTTGACATGCTTATAGTTTTATAGCATGATATGTAATATGATATGATCATATTTAATTATTCATGATATGTGTATCATATACATCATTATGTAAGGTTGCCTTGGCATCATGGTGGATGTCCGCTATGTGGTAGATGGTTGTCCTAGAATGATGGTATTAATTTATGCATGCAAGTATATTAGTATGTATGGATATGTTTTGACATGATTGATGTGATCAATACATGCAAATGCTTCACATGAATTATTATGATTATAATTCAAATGCTATTTGATTAGAATGTGCAAAGAGACCAGTAATCCCTCATTTTAATTATATTAAGTTGTAGTGTATATAACTGAAAGCAGAACCAATCTAGATGTAATTGATCGATCGGTGTCTAGAAAAGTGGTTCATAATTGGTAAAGAGAATGTAGTTTATAATTAATTTTGTTGACTGATCTGGCCAACTTGTTGATGTCTAAGAAAAGCAATGGGGAGACTCCCACCTCTCTCTCACTTATCTAGATGATTAGATTAATTTAATTCTTGATTGGAGTGCTTAGTATTATATTCACTACATAAAGGCCTTCCTTCATGCTAGGTCATTATTATGTCACGAACCATATTAGGTTTTGTTGGTGTAGAATTTGATTGATGTCGGATGATGCTAGAGCTGGAGAAGATGAGGTCGTCCTTAGTGACCTGCAAAATAAAGTTTTGATCAGAGTTGGGGATGGTGGCTTCGACATAATCCTTCGATGGTCAAGTCAGCTTTTTTGACCAATAGAAATGGAGTGCTCAGAAGAATTGAAATAGAGTTTTCAGCTTAGAGAGAAAACATATTTGAAGGGTCTCTTATATAAGTGGAGCCTATAACAAACTGATGGTAATAGCCATAACTACTTGATAGTGGACCATTTTGGGCCACGTGGAGTTTATTATGGAGGATAGTGTCCATTGTCATGACGTACCAGTCTGTTGGAATTTAATAGTTGAAGTTCGGATGTCTCCGATATCGTCTAAGTGTTGACTGATAATGGTTTTACTGAGAATTGATGCTGAGGTCCTTCCATGGATAGAGGAAAGTTTGACTTGAAGGATCCTGTTGGGCTACTAGAAGGAGTTCGAAAGGAGTTTGACTGGAGGAGTCTAGCTGGAGAGGGTCCGACTGAAAGAAGTTCGGCTGGAGGGAGTTCGGCTGGAGAAAGTCTAGCTAGAGGGAGTTCAATTAAAGGAAGTCTGGCAGGAGGGAGTTCTGCTAGAGAAGTTCAACTCGAAAGAGTCTAGCTAGAAAGAGTTTGATTGGAGAAGTTTAGCTTGAAGGAATCTGGCTGGAAGGAGTTTGATTGGAGTAGTTTGGCTTGAAGGAGTTTGGCTAGAAGGAGTTCGATTGGAGGGAGTCTGGCCTATCCTGAGATGAGACAGCAAGCTGAACTTTAGCAGGAGCACATTCAACCCCAACAGTACTCTCCCTACTTGCAAGTTAGAGATTTGAGAGAAAGGAGTACGAAAAAAATGACTGTCAAAGTTCTTTCCTGAGTTCTGTGCTCGTTTAATGGAGGATCTTAGCACTTATTGCACTGATGCCAAAGTTTCTTAAATACAAAGTGAACCAAAAAGATATTTTTTGAGACTTCCACCAGGATTCTGCTCCATGTATGGTGCTAATAAAATTTTGTCAGCCATCAGCCACCTGCCATGATAGGTGGGACACATGTCAATCGTAAATCGACTGGAGACGACCTGCTATCATAACCATCTCGGGCCCTATAGGATATTTAAGTCCATTTTCTTCTTCCAGGATCTTCACTTCTATTCGAGCTCTTCTCTATCTTCCTCTGGTGTCCTTCTTCATGGTCGAGAGTTCTCCGATTTTCTTCTTTGTTTCTTTCGCCCACGAGTGCTTTCCTACTCGATTTCTGCCACCCCTGTCATCTCGTTGCCCTTCTCGATCAATTAAGGTTAGTTTTACAACCTTCTCTTTGATTACTTTGGTGTTTCTTGCATTTCGTCCTTTTGATTTCTTCAAGAAAATTTCACTCCTAATTTTCTTGATTTTTTAGGAATTTTTTGGTGTTCTTTTGATCTAAATATCTTTGAAAACTTCTTAGTCTACCTATTCTTAGAGTCCATTTGATCCGACCTTTCAAAATCTTGATCCAATAGATGAGAATAACCTTAGAAGTATGTCCCATCCGACCTTCACACTGGGCATGATCCCCTTGTACCTTAACCCCAAACAATCTTTCATTAATTAGGATTCAATACGGGTTCCCCCAGAATATGAACTAGAACTCCCTGGACCTAATGATCGGGCTTGTACTCCTCCACCTGGCTGATTTTGCTTGTACCTAAAATCTCTTTACGCTAGATTGAGACTTCTTCTTCTACCTTTTGAAATTGCACTTTTCCATTTTTTGAACATCTTCTTAGCTTCTATTGTGCCAAACTCTTTCAAGTTTGTGATTGGATTTCTCTCCCTTTGCCACCTGGCCGAAGTCTGCCCGACCGTTTTGCTTTTCAGAAGTTACCATATCTTCAAATGTCATTCTTCTGCAAAGAACTGGTGGTACTACTCTCTTCAGTTCGGTAAGAAGGGGTTACTAAAAGATGCCCCTTCTTCCATCCATAACTAGAAGGAGAGGTACTTCTTCGTACATCGTCCAATCCTGCTGCTAGGGCTTCCTCCTTAGGGTCTGCTAAGAGAGTCAGTCCGTCGAGCATCTAATTTAGATAGGGGTGATCTTGAATCTATCAATAAACTTAAGACCTACCAAGCTCCTCTCCTTCTTGAACTTCTAAAAGAACATACTCTGTTCAACGTAGGCTTGAGTCCCCTCAATCCTATGGGTATATTTTTCTACTTTGCAAATTTTTATAAGGTTTTGTATGCATAAGTTGCTGATTGTGATTCCTTCTTTATTACAGAGATGGACACCCAGACGATCAAAATGCTTTCTAAGGAGCTTCATGCCTGAAAGAGAAAAGGAATGAAGTCGGGTGAAAGCTCGAAGAAGGCGAAGGTCGATGTTTTGAGCTTTGCGACGCCCACTGCTGCCATCGAGGTCTCTGGAGCTATCGAAGACATCGAAGTCATCCCTACCACCAAGGTTGGTGCTATTAATGTGGGCTCCATGCCTCCATCATCTTTAAGCCCCCTAGCTGAAGACCTAGCTCCGTAGCCTCCTACTGGAAGGGAAGAAGGGGAGAAGAAAAAGAAGAAGAAGGTCATTATGAAGGTGCTCCACAAGGTGCGCCCTGATGGATCCAATGACGATAGCAATAATCTAAGAGAAGATCATTTTGGCAACTCGAAGATCGTTTAGGACCTAACTGATAAGTTTGCCATGCCCGAGGTGGTAGACCAGATGGCCGACCTTGACCATACATAGCTCATCTGGGATTCCCTTAGGACCTTCCTCAAGGTAATCCCTTAGAACCTTGACCATGCATAATGAAGTTCATTTACTGCAGTTAGATCACCAAATACTCACGCATATTAAAATGATGAACTATTTGAGGTTGGAGGCATTGAAGGCTCGGGAGGACCTTCAAGTTGAAGTTGACTGCCTCCAGGAGAAGACCATCGAGGCTGACCATCTTTTAAAGGAGAAGGTGGTTGAGGTCGAAGGTCTTCAGGAGGTGCTCAGAAAAGAAGAACTCACCTTGATGGGGTTGAAGGCCACTTTGCCCTTGGAGGAGGAGAGGAGGAAGAAGGTCGAGGTAAAGATCACTGAGCTGAAGGATCAAACTTCAAGGCAGATCTCAGAGGCGAAGATCCAGATAGTGGAGGAGTTTCAGATTTTCTCTGAAATGAGGGACCTGAATATTGCATTTATCTAGGAGGCCTTCTAGAAGGAATACGAGCTCTACGAGGATCTAGTGGCTGGCAAGTTCTCCAAGCTCGATCTTGGTTTCTTATATAGAAAAGTTTCTAATGAAGAGGTGGGACCATCCACTACCACAGTCGACCCTTCTCCTACCGAAGTCATCTTCGAGCCCTCCGAACTTGCCATTGAGGCACCTGGACCTACACCAGAGCTAAAGGTGGTAGAGAACACTCTGACCTTGTCTATCACTGTTCCTTCCAAGGTCTAGAATTTTAAACAATTTTACTTTATTTCTTTCTTCTTTCCGATGTATGCTTAAACATTTTGAGAAACAAAAATGAGCTTTTTTTTTCTTATACTTGTGTTATGGTTAGTGTTTTTCATAATCTTTCTAGTGATCGAAGTCAAGGCCAGTCATCTCAAATCGATATTGAGCCACTATCTCAAGGTATCCCTCTAAGACACATAGTTAAAAGTTTAAAGAGAAAAATCCATTATCTAAAAAAGAAGTTGAAGAAGATGGAAGATGAGCTTCAGAGATCCAAAAAAAAATGCTTCGAAGGTGATAATTAAGGTCACTTGCCTTCACAAGTTACACAAGAAAGATTTCATGAGCTTCAACATTAAGAAAGATAACTTCGAGAGAGAGTTAGCCAAACTTAAGAAAAGCACTAGTGTCAAGTCTTGGGTCTTAACTGTGAAGGTTAGCTTCCTCAAAGTTGAGCTCAAGGTGGCGAAAGAGAAGATTCAGCTATTGGAGGGGGTGTTCGCCATGGTCTTCTGACAAGATCTGGTATGAATGTGATTAGTCTCAAAGGTTTTCTACACTCTAGAAATAGTTACACGATGTTGAGCTCACCTATAAGACCTACCAGTTGGGCTAGAGTAGGAGAATATCCATGCTGGAGCAAAAGCTTCGCACTGCTAATAGTGAGGTGACTTGGCTTCAATAGCAGCTCACCGATAGTTATCAGTCCAGTACAAGCAGGAAGTCTGAGAAGATTGCCTCCTTGAAGAGAATCATGGGCGAACTCTCAGAATTAGTTGGGATGGAGAAAGCCGAAGTTCAGTGACTGAAGCTTTAGTTGATTTGCAAAGAGCAAGCTCTCAGGGATGTTGAAGTCGAGTTGGAGATTCTGAGGAAAAGATTGTGGATGTCAGAAGGGCTAACAGGATGTTCCACGATAACTTGGTAAGGAGAAAGGAGCTTGAGGAAGAGATCATCATCCTGAAGGAATCCTTGGTGATGGCTAGCAGCCCAAAATTTGAGAAATCTGATCTCTTTTAGAACTTTGGCTTTTTCCTTCTTACTTTTGTAATCCATTTTATAGACCCTTATTTTGTAACCAACTTTGATTTTAATGAAACGATATCTTCGCCCATTTTTGCTCTGTGTGGGCTGAATATTTGTTGATAGCACTGCTTTTCTTCCTTTTCTTCTTTTACTTTCTTGTTTTTTTTTTTGAAAACATGATTGTTGGGGATGCTTAATCGAAGATCTTCTCCTATGCCTGAATAAGGTTTTCTTCCTATTCCTGACACAGCCGGTCTCTATTCTTGTAGGGATGAGGTCTCTCTCCTATCCTTAATAAGACTATTAGGGCACGAAAGGGGTGTTGAAAGGGCCTCTATCCTCCTCCGATCTTAAACAATCGAAGGTCTTCATCCATATCTGGATGAGATCCTCCTCCTATTCCTGACATGGTTAGGCTTTGCTCATGTTAGGACAAGATTCTCCTCCTATTCCTAAAAGAATAATAGGGGCACGAAAGGGCCATTGAAGAAGCCTCTCCCCTCCTTCTATCTTAAATAATTGGAGGTCTTCATTCATGTCAGGATGGGATCCTCTTCCTATTCCTGACATGGTTAGGCTTTGCTCATATTAGGATGAGGTTCTCCTCCTAATCCTAATAGGATAGTAGGGATATGAAAGGATTGTTGAAGGAGCCTCTCTCCTCCTATCTTAAATTACTGAAAGTCCTCATCCTTATCAGGATGAGATTCTTCTCCTGTTTCTAGCATGGTTAGGCTTTTCTCATATTAGGATGAGGTTCTCCTCCTGTTTCTAACAGAAAAGTAGGGGCACGAAAGGATCATTAAAGGGGCCTCTTTCCTCCTTCTATCTTAAATAACTGGAGGTCTTCATCCATGTCAGGACAAGATCCTCCTCCTATTTTGACATGGTTAGGCTTTGCTCATGTTAGGACGAGGTTCTCCTTCTGTTCCTAACAGGACAGTAGGGGCACGAAAGGACTATTGAAGGGGCCTCTCTTCTCCTCCTATCTTAAATAATCAGAGGTCTTCATCTATATCAGGATGAGATCCTCTTCCTATTCCTAACACGGTTAGGCTTTGCTCATATTAGGATGAGGTTCTTCTCCTGTTTCTAATAGAACAGTAGAGGCATAAAAGGATCATTGAAGGGGCCTCTCCTCTCCTCCTGTCTTAAACAACCGAAGATCTTCAGCTTTATTTGAAGTTTGGTTAAGTCATTTCCTATTATCATATGATTTTACACCAAAAAATAAAATTATTAAAATAAAAAAGTTTTATTAAGATGGAATTACTGGTAGTACATACATAGATTTTTTAAATTCCAAGGTTGAGGAAGATCAGCTCTTCCAAGCTCTTTTAAATAGTACGTTCTGGGCCACACGACCTCTTTGACTTCATATAGGCCTTCCTAATTTGGAGCCAGCTTTTCTTGATTTTGAGGTTGTGAAATAGCCACTTGTTGAAGTACCAAGTCCCCCACTTTAAATACCTCATCCTTGACTTTGGAGTTATAGTAACGAGCTACTTTCTACTTTTAGGCCGCTATCCAAACTTGAGCTTCTTTCCATCTTTTCTCTAACAAGTCGAGGTTAGCCTTGAGATCCTATAAGTTGTGCTATTCATCAAATGCCATGACTCATGCTGATGAATGTTTGGGTTCTATTAGGATGACCGCTTCTATTCCGAAGGCTAAGGCAAATGGAGTCTCCCCGATTGGCAGTCTTTGGATAGTTCGGTATGCCTAGAGTACATCATAGAGTTCGTCCACCCAAGTCTCCTTTGCTTTCTCAAGTCTTGCTTTGATATCTTGTAGCAGGATTCGATTGGTTACCTCCACCTCATCGTTTGTCTGTGGATGTGCTACCGACGTAAAATTATGAGCAATATTTAGATCTTCACAGAACTCAACAAACATTATCCCTACAAACTGGCATCTATTATTTGTTATAAGAGTTCAAGGTAGGCTGAATCTATAAACAATCGACTTTTAGACAAAGTCCTATACTTTAACTTCAATAATTTTTGCCAGAGGTTTGGCTTCAACCTATTTTGTGAAGTAATCGATTGCCACCAACAGAAACTTCCACTATCCAGACGCCATAGGAAAGGATTTAAGTATGTCCATTCCCCACTGTGCAAAAAGCTAAGGGGCACTCAGGGGGCTAAGCTCAGAAGTCGACTGTCTTTGAATATTTGCATTTCTTTGACATCGATAATATTTTCTGATGTACTCCATAGAGTCTTGATGCTTGGTTAGCCAGTAGTAGCCTTACCGAAGTAGTTTATGAGATAGGGATCTAGCCCCCAGGTGACTTCCATAGATTCCTTCATGCACTTTTCATAATATAAAATCAGCCATTGAAGGTCGGAGACATCTTAAGAGCAGCAATGAATATGATCTTTCATACAACTTGCCATCATATAGAACATACCAGAAGGTCTAGTTTCTTAATTTTTGAGCTTCTTTTGAATCATGAGGAAGAACTCCATCTTTGAGATAGGTAACTAGTGGGTCGATCCAGCTGGGCTCATGGTTGACCTGCATCGTAGATTGTTGCTTCTCCGAGCTTGGGTGTTTTAGAATTTCAAAAAAGACTTTCTTTGGTAGTTCGCTTGGGACGAGTGTGGCTAATTTGGAGAGAAGTTTAGCTCTGGTATTTTTTGCTCTAGGGATCTGTTGAATATTAAAGTTGTTAAAGATCAGGATCAAACTCCTCATCTTTTCCAAGTATTTCATCATACTTTCTTCTTGAGCTTCATAATTGCCACTGACTTATCCCATGACAACTGAGAGTCATTATAGACTTGGAGCCGATCCACCTTGAGTTCCCTGGCTATTCTCAATCCTGCGATCAGTGCTTTGTACTCAGCCCTATTATTTATTATAGAAAATTCAAAACATAGTGCATACTCTATAATGATTTCTTCAAGGTTGACCAAAATTAGAGCTGCACCTGCACCAGAGGCATTGGACGAGCCATCCACGTATAGGGCCCAAAAATCTTCACGAAGGTCTGCTCTTTCTTCAGGGGAGCCCGACTGCAACCATGAAATTTTGGTTTCATTTTGTTCAAGTTCGGCTTCATCTGGGATGGTGCATTCCACTATGAAGTCAACCAATATTTGGACTTTGATTGACGGCCGAGGTTGGTAATTGATGCCAAACTTTATAAGCTCAATTGCCTATTTTGCTATTCTTCCGGAGATGTCCATTTGATGGAGAACTATCTTGATTGGCTGATCAATGAGAAGCATTATAGTATACCCCTAGAAATAAGATTGGAGCCTTCGGGTTGCAATCAATAAAGCATAAGTTAGCTTTTCTAGCTTGGAGTATCTAGTCTCAGCATCTCTTAAGACTCGACTTATATAGCAGGTCAAGTGCTATGCTTTCGCATCTTCTTTAACTAAGACTACCACCAGGGCCGCTGGGGAGACCGCTAGGTATAGAAAAAGTTCTTCTCTAGGTTTGGGTTTTGCCAGCAGGGGAGGTGAGCCGAGGTAGTTCTTTAATTCTTCAAATATCTGTTGACATTCAACGGTCTAGCAGAAGTTTTTTGGCTATTTAAGAACTTGAAAGAAAGGCATGCATTACTCAGTCGATTTCGAGATGAAGTGATTTAGAGCTGCTACTTTCCCTGTTTGGCATCGAACTTTCTTTATTGACTTTGGAGTAGTGATTTCTTGAATGGCCTGGATCTTCTTTGGGTTCACTTCAATTCTGCATCTTTATACCATGAACCTCAGGAACTTTTCCGAAGTTATGCCAAAGGCATACTTAGTAGGGTTCAACTTCATCTTATATTTTTGGAGGGCACTGAAGATCTCTTCAAGGTCGGCAATGTGATTTGCTGAAGATCTGCTCTTTACAAGCATGTCATCCACATAGATCTTTATGTTGTAGTCGATCTGCTACTTGAATATCTTGTTAACCAAGCGTTGGTAAGTTGCACCTATATTTTTGAGCCCAAAGGGCATAACCCTGTAATAATAGAGACCATGATTAGTAATAAAAGTAGTTTTCTACTCATCCTCTGGTACCATCCAAATTTGATTATAGCCAAAGAAGGCATCCATGAAAGTGAGGAGTTCATGGCTTGAAGTTGCACCCACTAGTTGATCAATTCTGGACAAGGGGTAGATGTCTTTTGGACAGACCTTGCTCAGCTTCTTGAAGTCTATGAACATTCTCCATTTATCGTTTGCCTTCTTGATGAGGACCATGTTAGAGATCTAATCTAGATAGTTGACTTTTTGGATGAACCTGGCTTTAAGGAGCTTGTCAACTTCTTCTGCTATTGCCTTCTATCTCTCTGGGGCATAGCTACGCATCTTTTCTTTCACTAATTAATGTTTGGGATCAATAGCCAGATGATGTTTCATAACTCCAGCATCAATTTTGGGATGTCCATAGGGATCCAAGCAAAGACATCTGCATTTCTCCATAGGAATCCGACGAGTTGCTCACGTACCTCCTCTCCTAGATTAGAGTCGATCTGCATCATGTGCTCTTTATTTTCATCATTCACAGGGATCGAGATAAGATCTTTCATGGGTTCTCCTCGTTCTTCGGTAAGGTCATCTCGGACATCTGGCCCATCAACCGGGTAAGGGTTTGATTGTTCACCTCTTTGCAAAGTGATTGGATAGCAATGTCTTGCCAAGACTTGATCTCCTCTGATCTCTCCGATCTCATAACTCATTGAAAACTTCATCTTTAAATAGTAGGTCGACACTACTATCCGAAGTGCATTTAGATCGGGTTGGCCAAGAATTGCATTATAGATAGATGGAGCTTTCACTACCAAGAAATCCACTTGTACCCTGGACTGTGTCGGATATCGTCCTACAACCATAGTTAATGTTATTATTCCTTCAACTGGCATAGTATCGCCAGTGAAGCCTACTAATGGGGTACTCATTGGTCTGAGTTGGTTATCAGGTATAGATATTTTGAAGAAATCATTATAAAATAAGACATCGACCGAACTTTCATTATTGATAAGAATGCAGCATACATCATAGTCTGCAATATTCAAAGAAACTACAACCACATCATTGTGTGGGAACTGAACTCCTTGTGCATTTTTTCAGCGAATGTGATGGGTTCTTCAGTCCTCCAACTTTTAACCAATCCCTCAGATCCGCTGGCCTCCTCCCATCGAAGTTCCCCAAAGATAGTATTTATGATGCCCAATAGGGGTCGATCTCCTGGCCGCTCCTCCCTCCTTGGTGGTTCTAGTTGCAGCAGTGCTCTCGGGCGCTCTTCCTCTGGCCGACATCATAGGAATCAACTAAGTCAACCTCATCTGATGAGCTCCTCGATTTAGTCTTGGAGCTAAATGTACTCTTTGGTACTATGACCATGGTCATGATGGTAGAGACAATACTTGTTAGGATTGTACTTGCTAGGATGAGTGCATAATTTCTTAGGCCTTGATAGCTGCTCCTTAATCTCCATCAGTACTTGAGTTTTTGGAGTATTGAGGGGGGCGTAGTTGTCGAATCTTCTTGGAGGAGTGTTCCGCCATACCCTTCGATCAGGACTCCTTTGTCGATGAGCTTGGGGAGGAGTCCAGACTCGTCTACACTCAGGAGGGGTCCAGGAGCGTGGCCGAGCTTTACTCAACTTTTTTTTAAGTGTGGGATTACTAGATTCAGCCGCCTGCTATTCTCTTACGGCTTCATCATTCTTGGCCTTGAAGGCCTCTTCTACCTGGGCGTAACCATCTGCTCGAGCCAATATATTAGCAAAATTCCTAAGGTACTTTCTTTTCAAGAAGGATAAAAGATCATTCTTCTGAAGACCGCCCTTTAGTGCTACCATGGCAATGGATTGATCCAAATTTTGGACCTCCAGGGCAGCGGCATTGAAGGGATTGATATAATCCTGGATGGGCTCCCCTTTTTTCTACTTGATATTGATGAGGGAGTTTGAACCTCGCCTGGGATGTCAGCTACTAACAAAATGAGCTACAAACTGATGACTCATTTGGTTGAAGAAGAAGATCGTACTCAACTTAAGAGCCAAGTATCAATTTCTTACTACTCCTTTTAGAGTAGATGGGAAGGCTCGACACAAGATAGCATCTGGCACACCATGGAGCAGCATCATGATCTGGAAGGCCTCTAGATGGTCAACCAAATCAGAGGTTCCATCGTAGCTCTTAAATTAAGAAAACTTAAAGTTTGACAGGATAGGCTCTTGCATGATCTGGGTAGAGAAAGGAGGATCGATGTAGATGTCATCATGGTGGATTGGGGTGGCATGGTGTAGCTCCTCAATCCATTGCTCCATGTTCTGAAACTTTTGATCGAGAGCATCACCTCGATCATGGATCTTGGAAGGCTTTCGGCTGTAGATGGAAAAGATTTCTTCTAGAGAGGAGTAGTGATTAGAATAGAGATCTTCTGCTATCTTTTTTTCCTTTTCGGGAGTAATGGATCTACTTACCTAAGTATGCCTTCTTTGGGCTAGTCCCTGAAGTTCTGGCGGGGGGTTTTTCGATTGAGTTACCATCGAAGGTTGCTACATGGCCTGCACCATTTTGACGAGGCCTCGAACCTATTGCATCAGCTGGTTGAATTACTCCGGATCCACCATAGCCATCGAGGGAGGTTGTGGTGCTAGTGATGGTGTTGGAGCAAGCAGATTTGGTACAGATCTGGTGGGAGAAGTGGTGGATCGTCGGGTGGTTACTTTTTTTGGAGGCATCCTTGAGATTGAAAAAGATCAAATGAAGATGGACCTTGAAATATTAAAAGAAGAGAATAGACAAATACGACTGAGAAATTCTTTTAGAATAAGGGCTTCGAGGCCCTTCGTCTAGCTCCAATCCTATTGGTGTAGAGTCTGGTTGACGCCGGATGATGCTAAAGCTAGAGAAGATGAGGTCGTCATCGATGACCTGCAAAATAAAATCCTGACTAGAGTCAGGGATGGTGGCTCCAGCAGGACCCTTCGACGATCAAGTCAGCTTTTTTGGTCAACAAAAATGAAGTGCTCAAAAAAATTGAAATAGAGTTTTTAACTTAGAGAGAAAACTTATCTGAAGGATCCCTTACATAGATAGAGCCTGTAACAAACTGATAGTGACAGTCATAACTGCCTAGTAGTGGGCCGTTCAGGGCCACATGGAGTTTGTTATGGAGGGTAGTGTCCATTATCATGATGTGCCAGCCTATTGGGATTTAATAGTTGAAGTTTGGATATCTCCGAGATCATCCAAGTGTTTACTGATATTGGCTGTATCAAGAATTGATGCCAAGGTCCTTCGATGGATAGAGGAAAGTTTGACTGGAAGGAGCTTGTTGGGCTACTAGAAGGAGTCCGAAAGGAGTTTGACTGGAGGAGTTTGGTTGGAGGGGGTTCGATTGGAAGAAGTCCAGCTGGAGGGAGTTTGGTTGGAGGATGTCCGATTGGAGGGAGTCCAGTTGGAAGAAGTCTAGCTGGAGGGAGTTTGGTTGGAGGGAGTCCAGTAGGAGGAAGTCCGGCTGGATGAAGTTTGGCTGGAGAAGTTTAGCTCGAAGGAGTCTGGTTGGAAGGAGTTCGATTGAAGAAGTTCATCTCGAAGGAGTTTGGTTGGAAGAAGTTTGATTGGAGAAGTTTAGCTTGAAGGAGTCCGGTTGGAAAGAGTTCGGCTGGAGGGAGTCCAGCATATCCTGACACAAAATACCAAGCTGAACTTTGGCAGGAGCGGGTTCAACCCCAACAGGTTTGTTGTGCAACCACAAAGTCCATTATGGAGACTGACATAATATTGTCTTGGTGCATAAGATGCTTATGATATTTTTGGATATGTTGCTTTGTTGTGTAACCATAAGGGCAATAATATTCAAAAGTGTATGAAAATGAAGGGTGCAACTTAACTAAAACATTATAGTTTGTTGTGCAAACACAAGCTATTAATGTTTTAGAGGTGGGGATCATATTGAGAATTGCATGAGATGCAATTGGAAAGAGTTTTCTATCTTTGAACTAATAAAAGATTTGTTGTGCAACCACAAAACTTTTTATGAGGAATTAGAATCTCAACCTCAATAAAAAAATTAATTAGGGTTTCTCGATCATCATAGAAGAGGACTATGAAATCCGATAAAATAGTAGAAGACATAGTTAAAGTAAAGACCTAATTTAATTATGTGTGTCCTGATGAGTTGTTTGCTTATGTAATGTTTTTTTATAATATATATTAAATTCTATATGGCTTCTTCAATTTCACTATTTGGAATATTAGACTCAAATAAATTGACTGATCTCAATTATGTGGACAGGCTGAGGAATCTTAAGTTGTAGTTAATCAAGAAATGATCTCCTATATCCTCGATGCCCCGACCCTAGCCGGTAGGGGAGGATGCTATTGAAGAGGTAGTCACATATAAGATGTGGCAAAATGATTCATTAACAGACAAATGTATCATACTGGCCTCTATAAGTAATGAGTTATAGAGGCAGCATGATGGCATCGATGCTTAGTCTATATTGCTTAATCTAAAAGAGCTTTACGAAGATAGAGTAGAACTGCAAGATATGATATATCTAATTGTTAGTGTGTGCCCTATAAACCAGATTGCCTGTCACTTATAATACACTTCTAAGGATAATTTTATAATTTTGACTATAAATTAATAAATAGATTATCTTCTATCGTTGTGTGTATTTAAAAGTGTCTGTGATACATCTTTTGAGTTAATGGTAATGACAATTCATATTTTCAAGAATTGAAAATTTAAGACATGAATTTTCATAATTAACTCATAAACTGCTTCCGACCGTAGGATCATCATGAGGATAGTGATCGATCCAAAAGATTGGTGTTCGATTACTTTCTTAGGATAGACATGTCCTGAGTCTATGGTGTGAAGACATTGAAGCGAGAGTATAGGTACTCGTTAGAGAATAAGGGTACTGAGCATGACCATCTCGAGTAGTCATAAGTCTAACTTCTCATCGGTGACTGACTTGATGCTATAGTAGTGTGTCTAGTTCTTTGACCTGAGGTGCATCGACAGTTCACCTTGAGGGTGTTATAATTTGACTACACCATAACTCGATCTCCTAGCCATTCAGAATCCTGAGGTATATGTTGGCTATAGCATGTTCATTATAGGAATTAGATTGCACCAATAGGAGATATATCTACCTCGGTAGATGAGGAGTAGTGCTGTGATAATCATGAGATTGAGTTCATAAGTCCATGGCCATGGCAAAGTGAAGATGATAGAAAGAGTTTCTGTTAGGATTTCACATTGGACTCGAATCGAATGATTAATTCATATGACGAACATTGGGTTTGACGAGTTCACCTTAACCCTAATCCTGTCGGTCTCAAGATAGAAGAACCCAATCACATAGGTAACTATGCTGAAAGGTTCACTTTCAGTTTTAATGGATTGCCACTATATACTGCTAGGTGTCACTGGTGGATTTTGGGAGTAATTAGGATGATTTTGATGATTAATCATTCTAATTGTATGAATTAGAAAAGTTTTGATTCATCAAAAGATGTTTCGATGATGTCGATGATGGAGATCATGACATGTCTCATTACCATATAGAATTAAATGTAACTGGATCATACAAATAAGGATTTGGGTCTAGATGTCACCAATTAAGCTAAGCCAGTTTGATTGATTTGGATTAGATCCAATCAGGTTCAAGGTAATCGTGCTAGCACATGGTTGACCTGACTTTCTCCTTCTGAAATCTTTCTGATTCATCGCAATCTAGTCAAATTTAATTTGAATCATTCTTATATTTTGAATGAGTTTATTTTTTATCTAATAATAAGTTCAAATCAGATTAATTATAGAAATTAAATCCATTCATAGTCAAATTGGACTAGGGTCAAAAGTTGACCTATTTGAGAGAATTGAAGATCACCTGATCAGATGCTTTTAGAAAATTATTTAGAAATTATTTTAATCTAATTTTTTAATATGTGATAGAACATGAGTTATGCATTGGTTGTACCAAATTTTATGATTTTTTAAGATATCTAAACTAAGTTATGATAGAGTTTGATTTGGATCAAACTCTTGAGGGAAGAGTCCTAGGCGCAGTAGACTCTTCCTTATCTACTCATGTCGACACCTTTTTGAATCATTTTTGGAAAAAAATAGATGATATCTGATGTTTTTTCATGGAGAATAAGTCCTAGAGTTCTAATAATAAAATAAATGAGTTATTTTGATCAAAAGGGACTCTAAGTAGGCATTAGACATAAAAGCCTTTCTCACATCAAAGTGCATTCAATACAGGAAATAATTTTTCATGCCTAAAGTCTACCATCCCTAATATTTGACACACCCTCTATCCATTCTCCTCTTCTCTTCTACAAGCCTAAAAAATTAAGAATAAATCTGAGAAGAAGGTCCATGGTTTTTGGCATAATATTCAGGATCTATGCAACAGTGTTCGTGTGACGGACGGTTTGCCTTCAAAAATAGTTTTAAAGGTTCTTCGGATCAGATTCAGATCTAATTTTTGGAGAAAAGATTCATGAGGAGAAGATGTTCAGATTCTACCTAAGTGGATACCAATAGAGGCCAGGCACGTGTGTGGCTCCTTCCAGAACCTTAGAAATCAACAGGATCGTTGTTGGATAATTAGATTACCCAATCAGGTACTTAAAATTAAATCTAATTTAATTTTACTTTTTAATTTTTAATATTAGATCACTATGATTAGATCTAAGAACTCCTAGATTTGATCAGATTATTTTAGAATTTTTAAAAGAATTCTCCTAAGATCTGATCAGATCTGCACGATCCTACGGTCGAAAATAGTGTCTTTCCTTTAGCTGGTATCAGAGCTACATTAGTAGTTCTTCAGATCTACCTTAGATCTAATTTTATTTTTATTTATGATTTGATATTAAAAAATTTTAAATATCACATCATATGTAATTAGATCTAAAATTAAAAAATTAAAAATTAAATAATTTAGATCTAATATGTATGAGGTGCATGACTAGACTAGGTATAGAATAGTTATATATGTAGTCTAGTATGATCATATATTTAATTTAATTAAATATAATTTTAGATCTATTTAATTTCTATTTTTTGAATATCATAATTATTGTAATTATATTTAAAAAATAAAAAATAAAGTTTTTAATTTTTAATTTATTCATATGAGATATGAAAGATGCATGTTTAGACTAGTCATAGAATAATTCTATAAGATGTCTAGAATAGTTTTAATTTTGACATGATCAACCTTAAAATTTTATTTTACAGATTTAATATGTGATATTTTAGATCTGAAAGTATGCATATTGATGATACATGAGATGTATGCAAGATATGTATTAGTTAGATCTTTTTATATGTGATATATGATCTAACTAGTTTTATAGTAAAAAATTATATTTTTGATTAAGAAGTTCTCCATGGCCATTTGGTCATAAAAATAAAGTAGGTTTTAAAGGCCCTCTCCTTCCATTCGATGGAATATTCTTATTGAAGGAAATCGCGTATGGTTTAAGCATGCATTTTCAAATTTTTTTCGAATAAAATAGCAGTGAAAGTATATATAATCAAATAATCTACAACATGTATTGATCTAATCAATTTAAATCCTACTCAGGATCTTAACACACTAATATATAATTTGAAATTTAAATATGATTGATAAGCAAATCAAATCTACTGATCGATATAAGTTCAGAACTCGATACTTGTGTGTGGATAGCTGATCCCCATAATCTGAATCCATCAGATAATGCTCTAGTATTGTATCATAGCCACACACATGTCCGACCTCTATGGTTGGTCCACACGGAGCTTCTAATCTCGATCAGCCCCACTAGAGTGCTAGCTCCTCTCCGAGGCCTTTAATGGCTGATCATGATCGATCCAATTGATTTCTTTCTTTCTAATCTTCTGAATACTCTATAAAATTAAAACACGTGCTTCAAAGGATGATGAAGGGGTGTTTCAAATTTGGTGGTGATCCGATGCTCACAGTACTCGATCTCTCCACCCGAACCTAGATTCTCAAGTCTTGGGTTTCACTCGGCCCAAAAATCTTGACGCATTGAAAACCCTCTCATGCCCTCTTTGTGTGGAGTTCTTTTATGAAACAAGTTTTTATAGAAGGATAACTTTTGAGTCTATAAATCTTATTTAGATTATATCTAAAAATTAGGTATCCTTAGATATAAAAATTAGAAGAGAATAGAGGCATGAAGGAAAAATAAAGTGCTATAGGACTCTGCTCACCTTTACTCCAAGATTTTTTTTTTTGTCCAAAACCAATTCCCAATTGCTTTCAAATTTTTACCATGGAAATATAACTCCTCAAGCTTCATGCACAAAAATTCTCATAATTAATTACATGAAAAATAAGTAGAAATTCTATGTGGAGTGGATAGGTTAAGATTGGTTGAACTAGTTTCAACCAACTAAAAGTATTTGAATTCAAATGGGATCTTATCCTTTTCCAATGCCTATCCTAGAGGATGACGAGTAGATGGACTCTCCTTCTACTCGCCCTCAGTCTAAAATCACCCAAAAAAATGTGTGACAAAAGATAGGTAGGCATGGAGAGTAGATAAGGAAGAGATTAGGATTTTCAAATTTCAAACCAACTAAGTTGAATTCAAAATTCAACTTGATTTGAACTAGTCCAACCATTAGACCAGATCAAAGGTAGAAGAGAGGAAGGGCACACATTCATTTCTATGTGAGAAATCTCATACAAAAATCAGAGGAGGGCATGGGTCAAGGTGGAAAAGTTAGTTATGGTGGGCGCTAGGGAGAATTTAAATTCAAATCTCATTTAACTTAGTCCTAAATGGTTTTATCCAAACCAATTTATCTGGATCTAATTAGATTAGGTTAAACCAACCAAGTTAAGCTTAACCCAAATCAATAAATTTTTAATCAAATTAGAAATTAATTAAATTCAGCTCCTAATCAAATCAGGGTCAAATCTTCCATGGGGATTAGGTCATCTCATGATCAGATCGGATCAAACCCAATCGAATCAAATTCAATCGGATTTAATGAAATTCTCATTACTCAATCAAATTAAGCTAATTAGTGATCAAATTGCTAATTAATCCTCTAATAAATATAGAGTCCCAATAGGGTGGATGTCTGGGCAACAGAGTTTCATCAACATGAAACTCCTAAAGAGTTCCAAACTAGTGGGACTATTGAACCTAGTGTTCCAAACGAATCGAACTCACGATCATAGAGTCTCAGACCAGCGAAACTCTTGATCAAAGAGTTCCAAATGAGTAGGACTCAGAGTCTCAGTCCACTAGGACTCTTGATCATAGTGTCCCAATCTAGTGGGACTCTTAACCATAGAGTCCAAAGTCATCAAGACTCTCGATCAAAGAGTCCCAAACACGAAGGACTCAGAGTCCTAGTCGAGTAGGACATTTGGTCACAGAGTCCCAGTCTAGTGGAACTTTTGACCATAGAGTCTTAAATCATCAAGACTCAATATCAACCATCAGATCAGGTAGAAACTCCTATTGTGTGTGATCTCATAGGTTCAAATCCTAAGCTGGTAGCACAGAAACTAACTTTTTATACCAATCGATGTGACCATCTAGCAATGATATCCAATGTCGGATAGGTTGAATAATTGCAATGCAAGATCGATGAACTTGTGGCATATGGTTACCGTATAATTCATCCCCTTGATCTCCATGCTCAAAGGATGATCTAGGGTTTACTATCAATCCTAAAATTCATCCACAGTGTATTTTAAAACTTAGTGTCCATCATATGGACCATCCCGATCGAGGGGTCGCTAAATTGAAATACAATGATACACTTGCTCCAACACTTAGAGGGATCAATCCCATCTTGACTCACACATTGATAAGCCAAGTACTTGACTACACCCAGTAGCCTTCCATCACTGAATTAAAAATTTAGGTAGTTCGGTACCTAAGTGCAGTGAGTTGCTTGCAGATAACTGTGGTGATCTCAGATCTAAAAAATACTTATACCCATATCTTTCGCGAGCAACTCTTGAAAGTATTAAGCTCCGTAGTTGGATCACGTTTAGTGAAATGTATTCTTGCACTTCACCTACATGCCATAACAGTATCTCTATACTTCTTGGTTAAGAGGACAACCAACACTTATGGCACACAATGACCTATACTCGATACGTTATCATCCTGGGTAACAACGAATTATTTGATCGCAAATACGTTTGGGGACTAAATGATAAATCCTTCTTTATCGAGTCTAAATAGTCCTAAAGACTTCATCATAGAAGAGTTTATTATAGAAAGATGCACAAAGTGATGAAAAGATCAAAATAATAATTTTATTTATTAATAATTTATGTATAATTGTATTTAGCTCAACCATCTACAACCTAGATGATTGATTTTAGGATATAATTTTCAGCAACTCTCACTTAGACTAAAGTCACTCAGAATAGTATCGAATATCCATCTTCCATTTGTGATTATTGAACTCTTTGATTCCTAGAGCTTTAGTAAAGGGGTCAGCCACGTTCTTCTTTCCATCGATCTTCTGAAGCTTGACATCACCTCACTCCATAATTTCTCGTACAAGATGGTAGCAACATAGAATATGTTTGGTGCACTGATGTGTCTTCGGCTCCTTCGCTTGAGCTATGGCTCCAATACTGTCACAGTATAGTAGAACCAAACCATCGAAGGAGGGTGTCACTCCCAGCTCACCGATGAACTTTCACGCCATACAGCTTTCTTCACAGTATTAGATACCATGAGATACTCCATCTCGCACATAGAATTGGCTATAGTGTGCTGCTTAAAACTCTTCCAGCAGACCGCTCTATCATTTAGGGTAAATACAAAATCTGATATACTTTTGCTATCATCATGATTTGACTGAAAATTGGAATCAATATATTTCATAAGTTTTAAATCAATATCTCCATAGATGAGCCACTGGTTCTTAATATTTCTTAAATACTTTAGGATTGTCTTCACAACCTTTCAGTGATTCTCACCTGGGTTAGACTAGTATCTACTCACTATCCCTAGTGAGTATGCCACGTCTGGTCTCGTACACATCATAGCATATATAATAGAACCCACTATCGAAGCATATGGTATTCTACTCATATGCTCTCTCTCTTGAGGAGTTGTTGGATAATCCCTCTTCAAGAGAGAAATTTCATGGCCTATCGAAAGATAGCTCTTCTTGAAATTCTCCATGTTGCATCTCTTTAGCATGGTATCGATGTACGTGGACTGGGACAATCCAAGCAATCTTTTAGATCTATCCCTATAGATCCTCATCCTTAGGAAGTAGGAAGCTTCTCCCAAGTCCTTCATGAAAAATTGAGATGATAGCCAAACCTTTATTTTGTGTAATACAAAGATGTCATTTTCGATTAAGAGAATATCATCAACATACAATACAAGGAATACAACAATAGAATCATTGGCCCATTTATACATGTAGGATTCTTTTCCATTCTTAACGATGCCATACGTTCTGATTATCCTATCAAAATGCATGTTCCAACTCCGCAATGCCTACCTCAATCCATAAATGGATCTTTGAAGCCTGCACATCTTAGACTCATCCATGGATGTGAAATCCTCAAGCTATGTCATATAAATCTCTTCATCCAGCTCTCCATTTAGGAAAGTTGTTTTCACATCCATTTGCCAGATCACATAATCTATGTATGATGCTATCACAAGCATGATCTGAATAGATTTGAGAATTACCACTGAAAAAATATCTCATCATAGTCAATCCCATAATGCTGACAAATCCCTTAGTAGACAGGATTTATAGGTCTCCACCTTCCCATCTGCGCCTCATTTTCTTTTAAAAATTTACTTACATCCAATGGGTTTTACCCCTTTAGGTGGATCAACTAGTGTCCATACACTATTGACCTTCATGGACTCCACTTTAGATTCCATGACTTTTAGCCATATATCAGAGTCGGACCTCAACATGGCATCCATGTAGGTGATTGGATCCTCGTCGTTCTCATCGAGTTCGATAGGATCACCATTCCGGACCAAAAAATCATAGTATCTATTCAATTGATGCGGTACTCTACCAGAACTTCTTGGTGCCATTTCAATAGGCTTTAGATTTGATCTTATCAAATCTAGATCTGCAAGTTCACCAGAATGTGTCAGTTCTCCACCTATCGAACTTCATTAAGTTCGACATTAGAGGTAGCATTCCTTCACTAAGAAACATTTTTTTCAAAAAGACTGCTCTATTGCTGATGAATATCTTTTGTTCTTCAGCAAGATAGAAATAATAACCGCTAGTTTTCTTGGGGTACCCTATGAACAAGCATTTATCGAACCTAGGTCCAAGCTTTTTTGGCTGCAAACGTTTAACATAAGCCGGACATCCCCAAACCCTAAAGTGAGAGAGTGTCGGCTTACGCCCAGTCCATATCTCATATAGAGTCTTTGCAACAGACTTGCTTGGAATATTATTCAAAATAAAGTAGGCAGTATCTAGTGCATAATCCTAAAATGAAATCAACAGACTTGTAAACCCCATCATGGACCGAACCATGTCCAATAAGGTTCTATTCCTCCTTTCAGATATACCATTATGATGTGGTGTTTCAGGAGGAGTTCATTATGAGAGAATTCCATTCTCTCCTAGATATGTCAAAAATACATTAGAAAGATATTCACCTCCTTGGTCAGATCGAAGAATTTTAATACTCTTCCCAAGTTATTTTTCTATCTCATTTTGATATCATTTGAATATTTCAAACGAATCAGATTTACTCTTCATAAGATAGACGTACCCATACCTAGATAGGTCATCAGTAAATGTAATGAAGTAGTAAAATCCACCTCTAACACATGTGTTCATAGATCCACATACATCAGTATGTACTGGACCTAGAAGCTCAATGGCCCGCTCGCCCTTTCCAGTAAAAGGTGATTTGGTCATCTTATCAAGAAGATAGGACTCACAGATATTCAATGATTCATAATCATCAATGTTAAGGATACGCTCTTTGACTAACCTATTAATCCTATTCTTATTTATATGATCGAGCCTACAGTGCCAAAGATAAACATTAGCGACATTATCTAGTTTTGGTCATTTATTCGACGTGTACATTATACTAATTAGCTATGATAAAATATAAATACCATTTCTTAATTGTCCTTGCATTATTGTGACATCATTCATAATGATATCACAATAATATCCCTTTATTGATAAACTATAACTATCTTGGGCCAAAAGCCTAATGGATATTATGTTCATAATAAAAGATGGACAATAGTGATAGTCACTTAAAATGACACTATTATTTTTGAAAAATAGTTTAAGAGTTTCTAATGCTAGGACTGAAACTTGACTTCCATCTGCAACATTAAGAAATCTATCACCATTCTCAAATTTTCTACTAATTTAAAGTTCATGTAATGAATTGTGTATATAAATCAGACTTCCGATATCTAATACCTAGGTAGATGTATCATATATGGAGAAATTGCAATGTGTTATCATATAACAGCCTTGACCAGCAACTACTTGCTGATTTTTCTTGTTCAACCTATTTGGGTTCAGAGGATAATTCCTCTTTGGGTCTGCCCTATCAGGGTCAATACTAGACTCCTTATTCTTAGGTCCTAAACACTTGCCACTATCCAACAATGAATGGAGCAAACTAACTTTAGCCATTCTAATTATCTGAAAGAAAAATATGAAACCTTATTAGTAATTGAATTAATTAATCCTAAAGATTTGAACTTTAGTCTAAAGGTTTTTCCACTATTTTTGACGAATTGGTAGCCTTTACCTTCAATTCGAGGAATTACACTAACTCCTTAGCAGGTATTCAAATCCACATAGACTCTATATGGGCTCGAGAAAAGCTCTGGCTAACCCATGTGCATCTATAGATAGGTTCATAATTAATTATTTTTTAAAATAATTTTTAGTATTTAGATTTTTCCCCAGATGCCAAATCAGTAGGCTATGGCCTCCACTGAAAAGGTCTGGTTAGGTCCAACCATTAACATGATTGACTTCGGTGCATCAAACCAATGATAATTAGGCTCGAGAAAAGCTCTGGCTAACCTGATCACCATTAAGAAAGTGCAACTTAATCATCATATGATGAATAGTAATTTCAATATCCAAATAAACACCAGGTGTAAGGCACCTCCAATGTTCATCCAAAAAATTGGACTTATTACTATTCACCTTAATGGGAGACTATGATTCGATTATTTTCATAACCTAATTATTTTAAGGATCTAATAATTTAGAAGATTTAGTTTACATATAATTTAAGGATAGAAAAGACATGGACCAAATTTCTCCTATTGACTTCACCAGGTCAAGTCCTCCCACTGACTTCATCAAGTTAATAGGTTAGGACTAGGATCAATTTAGGTCCATGGGCACCTTATTCAGTCTTACTGATTGAAATTAGTCAAACTAATTCCTAATGACATGGGTCAGTCCAAATCATCAAGTAATCTAATCAAATTTCGATCGACCATGTCGGCTAGGTAAGTGAGATCAGTGAAAGGGATATGCCATTAACTCATCAAAGATCGAATTAGTGCAAGTAGCTTCCAATTAAAAACCACTGGTCTAGACTGCCAAACATATCTTAGACACCAACCGATTTATTAGGTTTAATCTGATCAACCTAGCAATATCGGGCATAACCACGTAGCCATGAATCAAGTCGATCTTAGTCTAATTAAAGACATGGACTTATCCAACTACAACTATTGAAGTTGATTCTAAAGTATCCTTGATCTAATCTAATTCAACACTTGGTTAGATTTGATCAATTACTCTAGATTAATCCATTCTTTAACTAACCTTAGGTCTAACCTAATTAATGGATCTAATTCATCTAACCCTTTAACCCACAGTCTTATGATTTTGTCTTACGATCTTTAATTCAAAATTCTAGAACCTAGAAGACAATACTTAATTCTTTTAATTAAGTTTTTGGGCTGATGGATCAGGGTTCGGCATTTCAAAAATAGTTTTTAAATTTTGAAAGATTTTAATTTTCTATTTTCAAATGGGTTGACTCATTTCAGAAATGGGTCGGCTTATTTCTCAAACAGCAACCTACTAATAGTTTTAAAAAGAAAATAAAATATAATAAAAATTAAACTATTAATTAATCTTTTAGATTTAATCTAAAATATATTCATATTTAATTTTTAATTAAAATAATTTTAATCATTAAATTTTTTTTACTGTTCATCTTAATGAATGAGTTCACGGTGGCACCCCTACCACCATAAGGGATCCCCACCGAATGGAAGGAGATGACCTTTAAACCATAGTCATTCCTTATGATCGAATGGCTTGATCACTCATTTATTCTTGATTACTAAGTTATGTAGATTAAGCATATCAAATATACTAATATTTAATTTCTAATTACATATTAAACAAATCAAGCAACCTGGTTGCTCTGATACCATTAAAGGAAATCGCGTGGGTTTAAGCATTCATTTTCAAAATTTTTTCGAATAAAATAGCAGTGAAAGTAAATATAATCAAATATTAATCTACAACATGTATTGATCTAATCAATTTAAATCCTACTCGGGATCTAGACATACTGATATGTAATTTAAAATTTAAATATGATTGATCAACAAATCGAATCTGCTGATCGGTACAAGTTTAGAATTCAATACCTGTGCGCGGGTAATTGATCTCTGCAATCTAAATCTATTCAATTATGCTCTAGTATTACACCATAGTTACACACATGTTCGACCTCTAGGTTGGTCCACATGGAGCTTCTGATCCCGATCAGCCCCACTGGAGTGCTAGCTCCTCGCCAGGGCCTTCAATGGTTGATCATGATCGATCGAATCGATCATCTTCTTTCAAATCTCTTAGATACTCTAGAAAATCAAAATATGTGCTTCAAAGGATGATGAAGGGGTGTTTCAAATTTGGTGGTGATCTAATGCTCACAGCACTCAATCTCTCCACCTGAACCCAGATTTCCAAGTCTTGGGTTTCACTCAACCCAAAACCCTGACACACTGAAAACCCTCTCACACCCTCTCTGTGTGGAGTTCTTCCATGAAACAGGTTTTCTTGGAAAGATGACTTTTGAATCTATAAACTTTATTTAGATCATATCTAAAAATTGAGTGTTCTTAGATGCAGAAATCAGAAGAGAATAGAGGCATGAAGAAAAAATAAAGTGCTATAGGACTCTGCTCACCTTCACTCCAAAATTTTTTTCTCCTAAAAACCACTCATGGAAAGGTAACCCCTCAAGCTTCATGCACAAAAATTCTCATGATTTATTGCATGAAAAATGAGTAGAAATTTTATGTGGAGTGGATAGGTTAAGATTGGTTGAACTAGTTTCAACCAACTTCTAGTATTTGAATTGAAATGGAGTCTTATCCTTTTCCAATGCCTATCCCAGAGGATAATGAGCAGAAGGACTCTCCTTCTACTCACCCTCAATCTAAAATTGTCGAAAATAATATGCGACAAAAGATAGGTAGGCATGGAAAATAGATAAGAAAGAGATTAGGTTTTTCAAATTTCAAACCAACCAAGTTGAATTCAAAATTCAACTTAGTTTGAACTGGTCCAACCCTTGGACTAGGTCAAAGGCAGAGGAGAGAAAGGGTGCACATTCATTTCTACATGAGAAATCTCATGCAGAAATTAGAGGAGGGCATGGGTCAAGGTGGACAAGTCAAATATGATGGGCGCTAGGGAGAATTTAAATTCAAATCTCATTTGACTTGGTCCTAATTGGTTTTATCCAAACTAATTTATCTAGATCTAATTAGATTAGGCTAAACAAATCAAATTAAGTTTAACCCAAACCAATAAATTTTTAATCAAACTAAAAATTAATTAGGTCCAACCTCTGATCAAATCAGGATCAAATCTCCTATAGCGATTAGGTCATCTCATGACCAGATCGGGTCAAACTCAATCAAATCAAATTCAATTGAACTTAATCAAATCCTCATCGCTCAATCAAATTGAGATAATTAATAATCAAATTATTAATTAATCCATCAATAAACATAGAGTTTCAATTAGATTAGTGTCAGGGCAATAGAGTTTCATCAACATGAAACACCTGAAGAGTCCCAAAGTAGTGGAACTCTTGATCCTAATGTCACAAATGAACCAGTGGGTCTCTTGTTTAGAGAATCCCAAATGAGTAGGACTTAGAGTCTCAGTCCACTAGGACTCTTGGTCATAGTGTCCTAGTCTAGTGAGACTCTTGACCATAGAGTCCCAGGTCATTAGAACTCTCGATCAGAGAGTCCTGAACATGAAGGACTCATAGTCCCAGTCTAGTGGGACTCTTGGTCATAAAGTTTTAGTCCAGTAGGACTCTTGACCATAGAGTCTTAGATCATCGAGACTCAATATCAACCATCAGATCAGATAGAAACTTCTATTGTGTGTGACCCCATAGGTTCAAATCCTAAGTCGATAGCATAGAAACTAATTTTCTATACCAATCGATGTGAATATCTAGCAATGATACCCGACATCTAGATAGATCAAATAATTGCAATGCAACATCAACGAATCTGTGGCATATGGTTACCGTATAATTCATCCTCTTGATCTCGATGCTCAAAGAATGATCTAGGGTTTACTGTCAATCGTAAAATTCATCCATAATATATTTCAAAACTCAGTGTTCATCACATGGACCATCCTGATCGAGGATTTGCTAAATTGAAATACAGTGATGCACTTGCTCCAATACTTGGAGGGGTCAATTCCATCTTGACTCACACATCGACAAGCCAAGTACTTGACTGCACCCAATAGCCTTCCATCATTGAATTAGAAATTTAGGTAGTCTGGTACCAAAGTATAGTGAGTTGCTTGTAGGTTATCATGGTGATCTTAGGTCTAACGGATACTTATTCTCATATCCTTTGCGAGCAACTCTTGACAGTAGAGAGCTCCATAGTTGGATCACGTTTAGTAAAATATACCCTTACACTTCACCTGCATGCCATGACAGTATCTCTATACTTCTTGGTTAAGAGGACAACCAATACTTAAGACACACAACAACCTACACTCGATACATTATCCTCCTGGGTAACAATGAATCATTTGGTCACGAACACATTTGAGGACTAAATGACAAATCCTTCTTTGTCGAGTCTAAATAATCCTAAGAACTTCATCACAAAAGAGTTCATTATAGAAAGATACACAAAATGATGAAAAGACCAAAATAATAATTTTATTGATTAATAATTTAAGTATAATTATATTTAGCTCAACCATCTATAACCTAGATAGTTGGCATTAGGATATAATTCCCAACACTTATGGCATGTAGGGATGATGCACGTTCGTCCTTAATCAGAAATCAAAATTTTTTTTCTACAAAATCTTAGATCATAAAATCCTAAGATTTCTATTACATGTTTTGTTCATGAACCCAAAACTTAATTAAGAATTAAGGTTATAAAATTAATAAGATCTAAAATTATGAATTTTTAGATCTAAGACATATTCATAAAATTGGGTTTGGACTTGGATAGCTTAATTAGGTCTAGCGGTTGATCAAACCAAATCAAGAGTTGGTTAGGTGGGATCAAAGAAAGCTTAGATTTGACTAGCCTAATAGGATTAAGTCTGAGTCAAGATCGAATCACATTGAGATGTGACTCGATCAAATCAAGACCTAATTTGGCTCCATGGTTCAAGCCTGGATTGTCGGCCAACTAGTTCTGATTTGATAATTTGGTATCTAAGGTAAGTTTGGCAGATATGATCGACTAGTTTTTAATTGAGAGTTACTCAATCTGAATGCATTTTTGTCAAGTTAATGGCATATCCTTTCCACCGATCTCACTTACCTGGCCATTTGTGTCGATACAGTTCTGATTTGAGGTGGCTAACAATTTGAGCCAACCCATGCCACTAGGTTAGTCATAATTGTTATGACTAAGTTAAGTCAAGTTTAAAGAGACCTAAATTAAATCTTTCTAATAAAATATTAAGTCTAAAATCTTCCACCATTGTAGATGAACGGGCCCTTCCTAGGGTTGATTATTCTCGACTGGATATAGTGGTTCAGTTGCATCGGAAAGATGCAACCATGTCTATTAGGCATTGGATGCTATGGATTGGAGGATGTGTTGGACCCAATATTTTGGATACGGTAAGTGATCCAATCAGAAATCCAATCTATGCAAATGATGGGTCTGACTTCACTAAGAAGTCTATCAATATTTTGGACATGGTGAGATTCATAAATTAGAGACCAAGTTAGAGTGCACCATGATTAGAGAATCATTGGACAAGAGTTGTCCACTCATCTATTGACCCATCACCAATAACTATTAGGTAAGGTGGTGAGTCAGTTGGTGGGACTGCATCATCCACTAGAAATCTATAATCATGGAAATTTTCACATCTCTACCAAGGAAGTGTAGGGATTCGAGTAAATAGAGGAGCCTAATTTATTTAAAAATAAAATTTCTAAATAAATTATTTAAGTCTAATTATAAAATCTAACTAGAAACTTTGACTCTCTATAGAAAAATATCTTCATTCAATCCGCTAGCCCATATCCTGGACACCCATAGACTGATCGAATCCAACTATAAGGATTGGCTCTGAAACTTCAAAATTATTTTGGATTCTGAGAAGTTGACTCATGTGTTGGAGCAGGATCCTCCAACCTTACCAGCCCATCCATCCATTGATCTGAGAGCGTCTCTCAAGAAGTGGATGGATGAAGATAATAAAGCTAGGTATTACATGTTGGGCTCGATGTCTGATGAGCTCCAACGCCAACATGAAGACATTAAGACTAGCCGCCAACTATTGGCTCACCTGTAAGAGTTGTTTGGTGAACAGAGTCACGCAGTCAAATATCAAATCACTAAAAAAATTATTAAGGCTCAAGTACGTGATGGGCAGTCAGTCCAAGATCATTGTTTGATGATGATTAAGGACTTAAAAGAGCTTGAGAAGCTCGATATCAAGTTAGATTAGGATCTACAGACTGACATAATTCTATAGTCCTTGACTGATGCATATAGGCAATTCATCATGAACTACCATATGCATAAACTTCAGAATACCTTGGCTAAGCTCATGAATATGCTGGTTACTTTTGAGTTATATATGAGAAGTTCTAAAGGCTCAGTACTTGCTATGGAGCAGGCTTCTTCCAAGAAAAAGTCTTTTGGACAGAAGAAGAAGGCAGTGTTGAAGAAGAATGCCGCTGACAAAGAAAAATATTTTCATTACAGCACTAACGACCATTGAAAGTGGAACTGCCCTCTTTACCTGGCCAATCTAAAGAATAAGGAGGCAGATCCTTCTAGAGGTATGCTCCTTATAGAATCTAATCTTACGATTTCTTCTACATCCAGTTGGATGCTTGACTCTGGTTCTAGTGCTTACTTGTGCACTTCTATGCAGGATCTTGAAGATAGCAAGAGGCTGAGGGATAGTAAAATGATCCTACACATTGGGAATGGAGCAAGAGTTGCTACTATGGCCCTAGGAACCTATCCTCTACAATTACCATCAGAATTAGACTTAGTACTTAGGGACTATTTTTATGTGCCTGCAGCAAGCAGAAATTTGATTTCTATTTTATGTTTAGCACAGGAAGGCTATGTAATTAGTTTTCTTAAGGATCATTATAATATTCTTTATAAAAGAAATAAAATTGCAAGTGGTTTTCTTATAAATGGTCTCTATCAGTTACTTATTGATGTTTCTATTTTTAATATCAAGTAAAACGTGAATGCCATAGGATCAAAGCGACCTAGGGATAGTCTAAATGATAGGTATCTTTGGCACCTTAGGCTAGGTCACATAGCTGAAGATAGGGTTAACAAATTGGAGAAATCCAGGCTATTGAGTTCGTTGAGTTTCGAGTCATATCCGATTTATGAATCATGCCTTCATGGCAAAATGACCAAGCTTTCTTTTGTGGGACATAGGGAAAGGGCCACAGACCTGCTTGCCCTAATACATACTGATGTATGCAGTCCATTTGATGTACCAGTCAGGAGCAATTACATCTACATCATCATCTTTATCGATGATTTATCTTGGTATGGGTATATGTATTTAATGCGACATAAGTCTGAAGCTTTTAAAAAGTTCAAGAAATTCAAACTCGAAGTAGAAAAATAAATAGAAAAATCCATTAAGATTCTTTGACCAGATCGAGGAGGCGAATACCTTAGTCGGGAATTCCTAGACTATCTTAAAGATAATGGCATAGTCTTACAATGGACTCCACCTAGAATGGCTCAACTCAATGGGATTTTAAAATGGAGAAACCAGACCCTATTTGATATGGTTCGATCCATGATGAGCTTCACGGACCTTTCTGAGTTTCTTTGGGGATATAGTCTATTGACCACTATATTTCTATTGAATAGGGTTACATCTAAAACCGTTCTTACTATACTGTATGAGATATGGCATGGTAAGAAACCAAGTCTGAGTCATCTCAGAATTTTGGGATCGTTCGGCCCATGTCAAGAGACAACAGGTGGACAAATTAGAGTCTAGGTCCTTTGGAGCTTGATTTATTAGATATCCTAAAGAGACATTAGGATATTTTTTCTATCTCCTAGAAGATCGTAATGTGATTATGAGTTAACATGCCATCTTTCTTGAAAAATAGTTTATTCAAGATAATGGCATCGGAAGATAGATTAAGCTCGAGGAGAAAGTCTCTCAGGAGCCACGAGCCAAGAAACCTATGAAATCCAATCAGATTGAGCCAGTCTAATCACTACCTCATCCACCTCATAGATCAAAAAGAATTTTTCATCCCCCTGAAAGGTACTTAGATACCATTTCAAAGGATGTAGTGGAGAAATTTCTCATAGGAAAAGGAGTTCATGGTGATGATTCCAAAATCTATGATGAAGCAATATCAGATGTCAACTCTGAGAAATGGTTAGAGGTAATGAAGTTAGAGATTGACTCAATGCGCTCGAACCAAATCTGGACCTTGGTAGATCCACCTAAAAGTATAGTACCTATTGGGTGTAAATGGATCTTCAAGAAAAAGATAGTTATCGATGGAAATGTAGAGACATTCAAAGCAAGGCTCATAGCAAAAGGGTATAGTTAGCGCGAAGGCATTGACTATCAGGATACTTTTTCGCTAGTAGCCATGCTCAAATCCATCTGCACATTGCTTGCTGTTGCAGCCTATTTTAATTATAAAATATGGCAGATGGACGTGAAAATGATATTCTTAAATGGATATCTTGAGGAAGATATCTATATGAAACAGCCACTGAGTTTCACATCCAATGATACTGATCACAAGGTCTGCAAGCTGCAAAGGTCCATATATGGACTTAAGCAAGCATCTCAAAGTTGGAATGCTCATTTCAATGATGTGATCAAATCGATTGGATTCATCAAGAATGAATAGGAGCCCTATATTTTCAAAAAGATCAGTGAGAGCATTTTATCTTTCTCATACTATACGTAGATGACATCCTCCTAATTAAAAATGATATTCCCATGTTGACTACAGTCAAAATGTGATTGTCTAAATGAATTCTTTATGATAGATCTAGGAGAGGCATCTTTTATTCTAGAAATTAAGATCTATAGAGATAGACCAAATAGGATGCTAGGTCTCTCACAGAAAATGTACATAGAGGAGGTGCTAAAGAGATTTTGCATGGAAAACTCCAAGAGAGGATTGGTGCCCTTCAGACATGGCATTCATCTCTCCAAGAAGATGTGTCCCAACACACCTGAGGAGATTGAATGCATGACCAAGATCCCTTATGTTTAAGCAATAGGAAGCCTCATGTATGCCATGCTATGTACATGACCTGATATTGTCCATGCTGTGAGTGTAACAAGCAGGTATCAGTCGAATCTAGGTAAAAAGCACTGGACTTCTATGAAATGTATCCTTAAGTACTTGAGAAGGACTAAGGATATGTTTCTAGTCTTTGGTAATGGAGAACACCAAGTCCAGGGATATGTAGACTCGGATTTTATTTTCGATATAGATGATCGAAAGTCAACATTTGAAAGTCTGTTTGTGTGTAATGGTGGTGCTGTCAGTTGGAAGAGTTCCAAGCAGATTGTGATAGCAGATTTCATGATGAAAGCAGAGTACATCACTATATCGAAAGCTACAAAGAAAGTATTCTAGTATAAGAAGTTCGCCACAGAGCTCGAAGTGATGCCATTAGATGCCATCCCTCTGTACTGCGACAATAATGGTGTCATAGCCCTAGCTAAGGAGCTGAGGTCTCACTAGAAATCTAAGCACATCGAGTGGCAATACCACCTCATTCACGATTACCTCGAGAAGGAATACGTCAAGATTAAGAGAGTCGACATTAAAGATAATGCGGCTGACCCATTGACAAAGCCATTGAGCCAATAGAAGATCAAAGCCCACCTTGAGAAGATGGGACTTAAATTTATAGCCAATTGGCTTTAGGTTAAGTGGGAGTTTTTTAGATGTGTGCCCTAGAAGCCAGATTGGCTGTCATTTGTAATACACTTCTAAGAGCAATTTTATATTTTTTACTATAAATTAATAAATAGATTATCTTCTATCATAGTGTATTTAAAAGTGTCTGTGATATATCCTTTGAGTTAATGATAATGACAATTTATATTTTCAAGAGTTAAAAATTTAAGATATGAATTTTCATAATTAACTCATAAACTACTTCCGACCGTAGGATCATCATGAGGATGGTGATTGATCTGGAAGGTTGGTGTACGATCACATTCTTAGGATAGGTATGTCTTGAGTCTATGGTATGGAGACATCAGAGCGAGAGTACAGGTACTCATTAGACAATGAGGGCACTGAGCATGACCACCTCTAGTAGTCATAAGGAAGTCTATCTTCTCATCGATGACTGATTCGATGCTGTAGTGGTGTATCTGATTCTTTGACCTGAGGTGCATCGATAATTCATCTTGATGGTGTTATAGTTTGGCTACACCATAACTCAATCTTCTAGCCATTCGGAATTCTGAGGTGTATGTTGGCTATAGCATGTTCATTGTAGGAATTGAATTGCACCAATAGGGGATCTATCTACCTTGGTAGATGAGGAGTAGCCCTATGATAATTATGAGATTGAGTTCATAAGCCCATGGCCATGGCAAAGTGAAGATGATAGAAAGAGTTTCTATTAGGATTTCACATTAGACTCAAATTGAATGATTAATTCATATGATGGACATTGGATTTGACAAGTTCACCTTAACCCTAATCCTATCGGGTTTCAAGATAAAAGAACCCAATCACATAGGTAACTATACCGAGAGGTTCACTTCTAGTTCTAATGGATTGCCATCATATACTAGTAGATGTCACTGGTGGATTTTGAAAGCAATTAGGATGATTCTGATGATCAATCATTCTAATTGTATGAATCAGAAAAATTTTGGTCCATCGAAAGGTATTTCAACGATGTCGATGATGAAGATCGTGACATATCTCATTATGATATAGAATTGAATCTAACTGGATCACACAAATAAGGGTTTGAATCTAGATGTCATTAATTGAGCTAAGCCAGTTTGATTGATTTGGATTAGATCCAATCAAGTTCAAGGTAATCGTGCTAGCACATGATTGAGCCTGACTTTCTCCTTCTGAAATCTTTCTGATTCATCACAATCGAGTCAAATTTGATTTGACTCATTCTTATATTTTGAATGAATTAATTTTTCATCTGATTGAAATAAGTTCAGATTAGATTAATTATAGAAATTAAATCCATTCATAGTCAAATTGGACTAGGGTCAAAAGTTGACCTGTTTGAGTGAATTGAAGATCATCTGATCAGATGATTCTAAAAAATTATATAGAAATCATTTTGATTTGATTTTTGGATATATGATAGAGCATGAGTTATGAATCGGGTGTACCAAATTTTGTGATTTGTGGAGGTTTCTATACTAAGTTATGATAGAATTTGATTTGGATCAAACTCTTAAGGGAAGAGTCCTAGGCATAGTGGACTCTTCCTTATCTACTCGTGCTGACATCTTTTTGGATCATTTTTGGCAAAAAAAATAGATGATATCTGGTGGTTTTTCATGGAGAATAAGTCCTATAGTCCTAATGATAAAATAAATGAGTTATTTTGGTTAAAAGGGACTCTAAGTAGGCATTGGACATAAAAGCCTTTCTCACGTCAAAGTGCATTCAATGCAAGAAATAATTTTTCACACCCAAAGTCTACCATCCCTGATATCCCACACCCCCTCTATCTCTCTCTTATTCTCTTCTACAAGCTTAAAATATTAGGCAAAAATTTGAGAAGAAGGTCCAAGGTTTTTGGTACAATATTAAAGATCTACGCGATAGTGTTCGTGTGATGGATAGGCTGCCTTCAGAAATTGTTTTGAAGGTTCTTTGGATCAGATCCTGATCTAATTTTTGGAGAAAAGGTTTGTGAGGAGAAGACATTCAGATCCTACCCGAGTGGATACCAGTAGAGGACAAGCGTGTGTATGACTCCTTCTAGAACCTCAGAAATCAGTAGGATCGTTGCAGGATAATTAGATTATCCAATCAGGTACTTTAAATTAAATCTAATTTTATTTTAATTTTTAATTTTTAATATCAGATCACTATGATTAGATCTAAGAACTCTTAGATCTGATTAGATTATTTAAAAATTTTTTAAAAAATCTTCCTTAGATATGATCAGATCTGCATGATCCTGCGATAAAAAATAATACTTTTTCTTTAGTTATTTCATGCCAGGATGGTAAAAAGATCATATGTATAAGTAAATATTTTGATGGTGATTGACCTGATCACTTGATTAGGTCAATTAGATTTTGTTATAGATGAGGAGTTGAGTCAAGATCTAATCCTACAATCACTTTCAGAATCATTTTCTCAGTTTGTCATAAACTATCACACGAACAAACTAAATACTTCCTTGCTTGAGCTGTTAAATATACACAAAATAATAGAGAGCCATATCAAGAAGGATAAGGCTTCTTTTCTTCTTGTGGATGGGATCTCCAAGAAGAAGGTAGGGAAAAGGGATTCAAAGAGGAGGTTGAAACCAAAAGGTGGCATAAATAAGAGGAGGAAGGGGAAAAATGCTTTCGAGCAAGCGACCTACTTTTACTGTGCCAAGCTGGTCATTGGAAAAGAAATTGCAAGACCTTCCTTGCAATTGTAAAGGTCAGTGCAAATGTTGCACCAAAAGGTATGTATGAGGTATATATAATATTATCATTAAATTCTTTCATTTTAAATTTTTGGGTATTGGATATCATTTGCTGTTCTCATATTTGCAAATCTTTGTAGGAACTGCAAAAAGTTAGAGTTTTGAAGAAGGGAGACTTCGATCTTTATGCTGCTAGAGAAGAGTCCATTCAAGCAGAAGCGTAGGAACAAATATTTTGAAGTTACCTTCTGGGAGGATCTTAGAGCTGACAAATTATTATTATATATCTAAGATCATTAAAAATATTATTTCTGCACCCTTGTTATTAGAACAAGAATATGAAATTGATGTAATGAGCAATGGTTGCTCAATCAAATTTTCTAATAAAATTATTTGTTATGGTGATTTTGATAATGGCCTTTTGACTCAATCTTTGAATGATAATATTTTTTATGTTGATAAAAATAAAAAATATAAGAGAGAATAAATTAATAATACTTTACTTTGGCATTATCGACTTGGTCATATTAGTGAGATAAGAATTAACAAGTTATACAAAGAAGAGTTCTTTGATCCTTATGATTATGAATCATTAGAAACTTATGAATATTGTCTTATGGACAGAAAGACCAAGACTCCATTTAGTGGATATGGAGAAAGAAAAAGTGAATTATTAGGACTTATGCATACAGATGTATGTGGTCCTATGACAACCCAAGCTAGAGAAGGATACTCTTATTTTATAGCATTCACTGATGATTTATCTAGATTCAGATATATGTATCTTATGAAATAAAAATCCGAAGTCTTTGATAAATTTAAAGAGTATCAAAATATAGTCGAGAAACAAACTAGAACAAGTATAAAAATTCATCGATCAGATCGAGGGGGAGAATACTTATCTAATGAATTTTTGGACCATCTTAAAGTAAAAGGAATTCTCTCTAAATAGACTCCTTATACACCATAATTAAGTGGTGTAGCCAAAAGAAAAAATCATACCTTATTAGATATGGTGTGGTCCATGATGTGCTTTATAAAGTTATCTATTTTCTTTTAGGGTTATGCCCTAGAGACCGTAATCTATATATTGAATAGAGTATCTTCTATGTCTATGTCTAGCACTCCATATGAGATATGGAGAGGTAAGAAATCTAATCTTAAGTATCTTAAGATATGGGATTGTCCAGCATATGTCAAAAAAGTTTTAGATGTAAGCTAGATGCTAGAATAGATAAATATCTATTTGTAGGATATCCTAAAGATAGTATGGGAAATCTTTTCTATCACCCTACTGAGCGAAAGGTCTTTGTAAGTAGGCATGCCACTTTCATGAAGAAAGAGTTTATCCTAGAAAGAGATAGTGGAAGAAATATTGAACTTAGTAAAGCTCAAGATAAATAAATAAAAATTTTTCAACTAGATAAACACATAAATAGGGAAGAACAAAAACATACAACTCCTCTCCAAAGGTCTGACAGAGTGTGACATGCACTTGTGAGGTATCGATTTATTATTGAAAATAATGAAGTCCAAATCATTGAGAATGAAAAACTTTTAACCCATACGAAAGCTGTCATAAGTAAGGACTCAGATAGATGGCTGAAAGCTATGAAATCCAAGATGGACTCTATGTACACCAATAAAGTACGGACTTTGGTTGATACACCAGAGGGTGTGAGCCCTATTGGCTGTAAATGGATCTATAAGAAAAAGATTGGAGTAGATGGCCAAGTTAAAATCTATAAAGCTAGATTGGTAGCTAAAGATTTCCAGCAAAAGCAAGATGTAGATTATGATAAAATATTCTCACCCATTGTCATACTCAAATCTATTTGGATTATACTTGTTATAGCTGAAGGAAACAAATTTTGGGTTTCATGATCAGATTTTGAAACTTTTTCAAAAACATGTAGTGGAAGAGATGAGCTAATCATATTAATTCATAATAAAATATGAAATAGCCCTAGATTTAGGATCCTATCACATGATTTAAGCATGCTATTAAATCTGAAAATAAAAATAAGAAAGGATGACATTGATCAAATCAATATTAAAATAGTACTAGATCAAATCTAGATAACAAAAAGAATATCGTATCACCTTTACCTTTGCAAGTTGGATTTCTTAACTTGCTGATCCAAGATTATGGTTATCGCTTTGAGCCACACACGTGTCCAACCTCTATAGGTTGTCCACATAAGGCCTCAATACAAGATCCGAACTCCGATGATAGGAAATCAGCATAATATGCTAGTGCTATGCTGATTTTTCTTTAATGGCCGATCTAAAACCTCCTTCTTGAATTCTTGGACCCTTCAATATTTAGAAGAGAAGGAAGAAGATTTGTGAAGAAGTGACATCTCTCAAAAACTCACAAAAGGAGGAGGAAGAGGTCAAAGGAAAAACCCTAGAAGAAGAACCTTTCTTCTTCCTTGTTTCTCTCACCAAGATACCTTGATTGGCGTTTCTACAAAATCCCATGCCCAAGGCTCTCTCTCCCAAACTTTTCCTATGCCCAATATGCTGTCTCCCAATCTGAAAGTTCTAAATAAACCATGCCCTAATCTCCTTGTTATAGAGAGATATGGAACAATCCTTGTCTAGGTCAAATACCTAGCAAGGGTTGTCAAAATAGGGCAAGATATGGGGTGCCCAACACTTGGGTGCCCCCTCCTTTTTTCCAACCGTGGACCACCTATTTTTGTCACACAAAACATGCCCTTTATCTATCAAAAATTCCAAAGAAATTCTGGTAGGGTTGGTGCCACAAGGGAGGAGTTTAAGTTTCCTAAAATTCTATCCAATAGAATTTTAAATTAGAAACTAACTTTCCTCTTTGACTTGGTCCACAACCAAATACCATGTAATAGAGAAGGAGAGTAGGGGGCATGCATGAAGGCTAGGACATGAGGATTTTCATGCAAAAAGCCTCAAGAAAATTGGCATGGGGTATTGGGATTAAGGTGGTGCAAGGAAGGGAAGTCCTAGTCACACTAGGACTTTCAATTTTGACTTGGTCAAGCTTGGTATTTGAACCAAATTAAATCAGAATTAATTCAATCTAGTTAGAATAGGTCTTAGTCCAACCAAGAGCCTAATTAAATAAGATTAAATTTAATTTAATTTTAATTTAATTTTTAATCAAATTAAAAATTGGGTGCATATAAGTCCTAATTAAACTAGGACTTATTCTTTCTTGAAATTGGCTCATCCAATAAATAATTTGACTTGATCCAATTATGTTCAAACTAAATCTAATTAAATAATATTTAATTAAACTTAATCTTAATCCTCTGGTTTAATCAAATTAAGCTAATTTGCAATTCAATTATAAATTGATCCTCTTGCAATACTTGCTTTAGGTCAAACATCAATCGTATTGATTATTTGATCTAAGAACGAAATCATTAATCAACTATCTGATCAGATCAAGATCTTTTATGTGTGTGATACCATAGGTTCAAACCTAAGCTGGTAGTATAGGAATAAATTTTTATACCAATCAAAGTAACTATCTAGCAATGATTTCTGACAGTCGGATAGGTCAAATATGTAAAGCAACACTCTTAGAACCTGTTAGTGTGGAATCTAGTTGATACTGGAGTGAGCTGGAGTTGAGGGAGATGAGGCTGCCACTGATGACCTACAAAATAAAGTCCAGATCAGAGCTAGGATGGTGGCTCTAACAGGATCCTTTAATGGTCAGGTCAGCTTTTTTGGCCAACAGAAATGGAGTGCTCAGGAAATTAAAGAGTAGAGCAATGGAAAGGAGAATGGGAGCTTAGAGAAAATGTATCTAGAGGATTTTTTTTATAGATGGAGCCTTTAATAAACTGATGGTGATGGTCATAACCATCTGGTAGTGGACCGTGTGAGCTTAGAAGTGGCACTCCTAAGTCTTTAAAATATGAGAAGATAGGTTATGGAAAGACAGTAGTGAGCTAGAAGAGAAATCAGCTCTCCTAGCAAAGTTTAAAAACTGGGTTGGCTCACCCTGAGACTGAGCCGACTAAGTTGAAAATTGGACTGGCTCAGTCCAGGATTGGGTCAGTTAGGTTTCAGAAGAAAATCCAGATAGAAAGTAGTATTTTTGGGCTATTGCTTAGTCCCAGTCGTAGGTTAGTCGGCTCAGTCTGAAACTGGACTACTCAATTTTCGTGGATTATTATTTTGTATATGTGGGTTGTTTGAATTTGGAGAGTTTTTCTATGAGCTTAGACTTGACCCTTTGTAAAGTATATATACTGAAAATAGGTCAAGATTGTAAGGGTGCTGAAATATACTGAATAAAAGCTCTTTTCTTCTAAAAATCTCTTTTTCTCTTCTTCTCTATTTCTTGAATTCTTTGATCATGCTTTTGCATTAATCTCTAAGAAGTACTTTCTTGTTGCTTGGCTAATCACTAGTGGTCATGCCGATCCATGTGGAAAGAATGTGCATTCCCAACATTTGGTATCAGAGCTAGGTGATGCCTAAGATGTTGTGGATGGCAATATGGTATCAGAGCCAAGTTTCAAAGCCTGATGGTGCATGGTAGGAGCCAAGTTTCAGAGCGGTGTTGCATGGAAGGAAGGAAGACATTTAGGATTTACTACATCTAGGATCTGTTGCACCAAGTTTTATCTTAAAACTTCTAGTTTGCTTCATGATTATCTCTAGATTAAGGTGGAGATTGTTTATATGAAGAACGATGATACAAAAGTTCGGAAAGAGGATCTAGGGATAGTTAGATTTTCTTTGAAGGATAGTTTTGCTGGTGTGTGAGATCGTGAAGGGTGTTAGGGATCTATTCTTGACTTGTTTGAAGTCATGAAATCAAGTGGATTCAACATGAATTTTGAGAAGTTCGATGGCAAGGAAAACTTTACTCTATGGCAGCAAAGAGTAAAGGACTTGTTGGTTTAGCAGAGGATCTACAAGGTCTTGACAAAAGAAAGGTCGAAAAAGATCAATGCTGAGGATTGGGAAGAGTTGGAGGAAATTGCTTTTAGCATAATTTGGATGTGCTTAGCTGATCAGGTTTTGCTCGAGGTTTGCACAGAAACTATGGTAAAGGAGCTCTGAGAGAGATCGGAGAACACATACATGGGGAAGAACATGATGAATAAGCTATAGTTGAAGAAATAGCTGTATGGTTTGAGGATGCCTGAAAGTGGAGATCTTGATACACATATCCAAAGGTTCAATTAGGTGTATTCTAAGGTGATGAGTTTAGATATGAAGATCGATGAGGAGAATCGGGCATTGCTACTATTATGTTCTCTTCTAGGTTCGTATGATGGTCTCATAACAACTTTAGTTTATGGAAAGGACACCGTAAACTGTGAAGAGGTTGTTAGTGTGCTCAGATCAAATGAGCAAAGGGAAAAGATCTACAAGGAAGACCCTAAGTCTGAGATCTTGGCTGTGAATGAAAGATAGGAAAGATCAAAGGAGAAGACAAGAGGAAAATCCAAGGGCAGGTCAAAGTCTCGCGATCAAAGGAAGATGATATTGAAATATTATAAATGACATCAGTCTGGACACCTAAGGAGAGATTGTCCCCTTTTGAGATCAGAGAAAGAAAAGGCCAGCAAGGAAGATGATATATCTTTTGTGAGTAGTGGAGAAGACCTACTAGTTATATCAGATGGATCCACAGAGTACGATACTATGTGGATATTGGATTCAGCATGCTTACACTACTATACTTCTCATCGGGAGTACTTTGCTACCTACCAGAAGGCTGATGGTAAAAGTGTTAGCCTTGGAGATGATCACCCATGCAAAGTAGCTGGAATTGGCTCTATCAGGGTGAGGATGTACGATGGAATCATTTATATATTATCAAATATCAGGCATGTACTGAAGTTGAAAAAGAATTTGATTTCTTTGGGCTACTTGGAGGAGCAGGATTATGCTTTTAGTAGCCAGGCTGAGAGTGGATGTCTGAAAATTTCCAAGAAAGCTTTGGTGGTGATGATATATAGAAGATTGAGTAATAATCTTTATAAAATGGAAAAGGCCCAGTCGTAAATGATAGTGCAGCCGTGCTAGCAGCGGCACAGGAGGAGTAGATACTATATCAGTTGTGGCAATATTGGATGGATCATATGAGTGACCATGGGCTCACTGAACTAAGCAGAAGAGGTATGATCCCAACCTTGAAGAAGGAGAGTACAGGTCTTTGTGAGCGATGCATCTTTGGCAAATAGTATAGGATGAAGTTTGTCAGAACTACCAAGCACGGCGAGGGAGTGCTGGATTTAGTACACTCGGATGTGTGGGGACCAGCTCCTGTATCAGCTAGAGGTGGAGCAAAATACTTTATCACTTTCATTGATGATTTCTCAAGGAAGGTGTGGGTTTATCTGATTAGAGAAAAATTAGAGGTGTTTACCCAGTTCAGAGCATGGAGAGCTAAATTAGAGAAGGAGTCAGGAAGACAGGTGAAGTATCTGAGGTTGGACAATGGAGGGGAGTATACTAGCCTAGAGTTCAGGTGGTACTATGAGAAAAATGGCATCAAACGCTGTTACACGGTGAAGATAACTTTCCAATAGAATGGTGTCGTGGAAAGGATGAACCGGACACTAACCGAGAAGGCACGAAGTTTGAGGCTATAGACATCACTCTCAAAGTTTTTTTGGGGTGATGCTCTATCTTTTTCTTATTTTCTTATGAATAGGTTCCCTAATTATAAATTGAATGGAGACATGCCAGAGGAGGTTTGGAGTGAGAAGAAGGTGGAGCTTAGCCACTTGAAAGTCTTCAGTTGCACAGCCTATGCACATGTGGAGGCAACTGAGAGGAGCAAATTAGATCCGAAATTTCAAAAGATGACATTTATAGGGTATCCACCAGGAGTCAAGGGGTACCTGCTGTGGGACTCTTAGGCACAGAAGTCAGTAATCAGCAAGGATGTTATCTTTGATGAGAAGAGCATCTTGAGGAGGTCTGGGATAGATGGAACTGAAAAAATAAAAGTGAATAGAGGTGGCTAGTCAGAGAATGATGGCATGCAGGTTACATCCACTTACAGGAGTGTTTCTGTTGAGGTGGAGCTGGGTAGAAAAGTATTATCTCAGATTGAAAATCAGCATGGAGGGATAGATGTGTAGGAGCAGCAACAGACATCAGGTAGAGATGTGCCAATAAGAGTGGCTTTACACAAGCCCCAGCATACTATTAGGAGACCGATCAGATATGGCATTGATGAGGTTATCTCCTATGCACTCATCGCTGCTAATGGAGATCCAGAGAATTATGCAGAAGCCATGGAAAGTGAGAATCATAATTCTTGGATACAAGCCATGATGGAGGAGATGGAATCACTCGAGAAGAATCAGACATGGAAACTGGTGGATCTTCCAGAGGGTGCTTGACTTATCGGCTCAAAGTTGGTGTTCACAAAGAAAGAAGCACCTTCAGAATAAGGTGGAGTCAGATTCAAAGCAAGACTGATAGCAAAGGGATACTCACAAAGGGAAGGGATTGACTAGACATAAATTTTCTTTCCTATGGTACATCATACATCTATTTGAGTTTTGCTGTCACTGGTGGCACAACATAACATGAAATTGGAACAGATGGATGTAAAGATGGCCTTCCTTCATGGGACTTTGGAGGAAAGAATCTACATGAAGCAGCCAGCTGGTTTCATGGAGATGGGATAGGAAGAAAAGGTGTGTTTGCTCAGAAAGTCTTTGTATGGTTTGAAACAATCTTCTCATCAGTGGTATTGAAGGTTTGATAGCTTTATCTTGAGCCTGGGTTTCAGTAGATGCGAAAATGATTAGTGTTTACGTCAATGATGTAGATGAGGAGGATGCCCAGTACCTATTATTGTATGTAGATGATATGCTTATAGCTAGTAGAAGCATGAATGCTGTGAAAAGGTTGAAAAGGACATTATCATCTGAGATTGAGATGAAGAATTTGGGTCCAGCTGAAAAAATCCTTAGAATGGAGATTTGCAGAGATAGGTGCAAAGGAGTGCTCCATTTGTCACAAGGAAATTTGAAGGAAATAGTGCAAGATTTGCTATGCTATTTTCAAATTTTTTTAAAAAATAGCAAAGAAGCCATGAGAAAATAATTAATCAAATTAATTATCTACTGATCTTATCAGATTATTTAATCCTACACATTAGAATCTAAACATAATATGCTTGCATACATTAATAGATCTTAAAATAAAACCTAGTAAACTATTTACTACATCTACATGTTCAGAACACAATACCTTTTCGTGGGTAGTTGATCACCATGATCTGATCATTGTTAAGGAGTTTCACTAGTCACGATGTAGCCACATAAGTGTCTGGCCTCCACGGATCATCCACATGAGGCTCTTGGTCCTGATCAGCTCCCACGCGAGTGCTAGCTCGATACTAGAGTCTTTCAGGGGCTATTTTGGTTGAATGCCTTCGATTCTCATCTACAAGCTTCGTGGATGCTCTGGATCACTAGTAGACATAGTAGAGAGGCAAAGGAGGTTCTCCACAAAATTTTGTGGGCTTTCAACACTCGTAGCTCACGAAATGGATTCCCGAATCCTAGGTCAAAACCCTAGGTCAAATGCACCTTTAAACCCTGTGCTAGCCTTTCTCTGATTTTTCTCCTCACAGGATTTTTTTCAAACTTTTTCTCATGCACCAGGAGGCTCATGGAAGTCTTCTCTCAATCTCAAATCAGTTCTTTCAAGTCCCAAAAATTTCTCCTATTTATTTTGCACCAAAGAGTGTAGACACCATGTGGAGAGATAGATCGGGTTGGTTGTTAGGCCAAATTCAAACTCATTTTGAATTCAACCTTTAAACAATCTGATCCCATCCACAAGGGATGTGAGATAGGCTGGGCATGAACTTCTTTTAGCATGAAAAGGAATCATAAGAAACCTTTTCTCATGTAGCAAAAGTGTCACACAAGAGAAGGGTGGCGCATGGATAAGGTAGAGGTTGTTTTTTATCCAAGTTCGAATCTCATTCAAATCAAAATAAATAACAACCAAACCTTATCCATTTAGAATGTGGGAGACCTGGTCAAAAGCTCTTTTGTGCATGAGAAATAAGTCATGAGAGAATTAGATCAAATTTTTAAGTGGATGTGGGTTAAATGGCGCAGGGAAAGAAGACTAGTCAAATTAGTCTTTGAAATTCAAACCTGAACTAATTGAACCAACCAATTCAAAATAGATTTGGCCGAATTAGACTAATTTAAACCTGACACATTTATGATTAATTAGGCTCAATTAAATCTCAATAAAATTAAAAATTCATCAATCCCAATCTCTGATCAAATCAGGGTTCAAACCTCCTAGGGGATTAGGTCAACCAATGACCTAATCGGGTCAAACCCAACTGAATCCAATTTAATTGGACTTGGACCAAAAATAATTACACAATCAAATTAAGTTAATTAGTGATCAAATCACTAATAAAATTTTTCATAAAATCAGAGTCCAAATCTAGTGGGTGTCCGGACAACAGAGTTCCATCAAAATGAAACTCTTAATCGAAGAGTCCCAAACCAATGGCACTCTTGATCCTAGAGTCCGAAACAAGTGGAACTCATGATTTTAGAGTTCCAACTCTCAATCACAGAGTCTCAGACATGTAGAACTCAGAGTTCTAGAGCTGTGAGACTCTTGGTCGAAGAGTTTCAGTCCAGTGAGACTCTTGACCATAGACTCTCACACATTGAGACTCAATGTCCTAACCTAGTAGGACTCCCGATCGAAGAGTCCCAGTCCAGTAGGACTCTTGACCATAGAGTCATAGTCGAGTGGGACTCTTCACCAGCCATCAGATCAGGTAGGAACCTCTATTGTGTATGACTCTACAAGTCTGAACCTAAGTCGGTAGAACAGAAATCAATTTCTATACTAATTGAAGTGACCATCTAGTAATGGTACGCGACATCTGGATAGGTAGAATAATCGCAATTGCAACATTCAAAACCTATGTGAATATGGTTATCATATAATTTATCCCTATGATCTCTTTGTAATAGATGACTCAGGGTTAGACTATCAACCTTAGAAAATACATCCATGTCATGTCTCAAAGTAATTAGTTCCGTGACTCCTCACTAAGACTACCCTGGCCAAGGTTTTGCTAAATTGAAATACAATTGAACAAAGCTTTTCAAATGAGGAGTGGTCAATCTCATCTTGATACATGCATCGACTCCACAAGTACTTGACTGTGCCCAAAAAGTTTTCGTTATTGAATTAGAAATTTAGATAGTCCAGTACCAAAACATAGTAAGTTGCTTGGAAGTCACCATGGTGATCTCAGATCGGAGGAACATTTATATCCATATTCCATCAGAGCTAATCTTGATAGGAGAAAAGCCCCAAAGTTGGTCACGTTCAGTGCAGATGTACCCATACATCTTACTTGCATGCCATATCAGTATCTCAAAACTCCTTGGTTATGAGGACAATCAACCTATATGGCACATAATGACCTATACTCAATAAACATTATCGTCCTAAGTAACAACATATCATTTGATCATAAACTATTTAAGGACTAAATGATAAATCCTTCTTTGCCGAATCTAGATAGTCCTAATGACTTCATCACAACATAGAAGTTCATTAGAAGATAACAGAATTTATGATGAAAAGTACCAAAATAACTTTTATTAATTTAAAATTTATATATAATTATAAATGTACGGCTCAACCATCAACATATTGACGATTGGCTTTGGGATACATTTCCAACAATCTCCTACTTGGACTAAAGCCAATCGGTGTAGTATCTAATACCTATCTTCGACTTAAAGTCATCGAACTCCTTCACCACAACAGCTTTAGTGAATGGGTTGGTCAGATTCTACTTTTTGTTGATCATTTGAAGGTCGATGTCACCTCGATCCATAATCTCTTAGACAAGATTCTAGCAACGTAGAATATGCTTCGTCTACTAGTGTGCCTTTGGTTCCTTCACCTGAGCAATGGCTCCAGAGCTGTCACAATAGAGCAAAACTGGACCATCAAGGGAGGGTACTACTCCAAGCTCGGTGATGAATTTTCTTAGCCACACTACTTATTTGGTAGCATCTGATGCAGCGACATACTCTGCCTCGCAAACTAAATCGGCCATAATGTGCTACTTGAAACTCTTCAAGCAAACGGCCCCACCATTAAGGATAAATATATATCCCGACACACTCTTGCTATCATCATGATCAGACTAAAAATTAGAGTCTGTGAACCTCATAAGTTTTAAGTTTGATTCACCATATACAAGCCACTGGTCTTTAGTATTTCTTAAATACTTTAGGATGATTTTAACAACCTTTCAGTGATTCTCCCCTGGATTAGATTGGTATCTACTCACTACACTTAGTGAGTATGCCACATCTGGTCACGTACATGTCATGGCTTACATTATAGAACCCACTGCAGAAGCATATGGTATTCTATTCATATGCTCTCTATCTAGAGGTATTGTTGGACAATCCCTCTTTGAAAGAGAAATTCCATGGCTTATCGATAAATAGCCTTTCTTGAAATTTTTCATGTTGAACCATTTCAACACAGTGTCAATGTATGTATACTAGAATAATCCAAGCAACCTTTTAGATCAATCTCTATAGATCTTTATCCCTAGGACGTAGGAAGCTTCTCCTAGATCTTTTATGGAGAACTATGATGACAGTCAGATCTTTATTCCTTATAATGCAGGGATATCATTTTTGATTAAGAGAATGTCATCCACATACAATACTAGGAATACTATTGTTAGACCATTAGCCCACTTGTATATGCAGGGCTCCTCTTTGTTCTTAACGAAGCCATATGTTTTGATTATTTTATCAAATCATATGTTCCAGCTCTAAGATACCTGCTTTAGTCCATAAATGGACCTCTGAAGCTTACACACCTTACACTCATCTATGGACATGAAACCTTTAGGTCATATCATATACACCTCTTGATCCATCTCTTAATTTAGAAAAGCTATTTTCACATCCATCTGCCAGATTTCATAGTCTAGAAGGGTAGCTATGGCAAGCATAATTTGAATGCATTTAAGCATTGCGACAGAAGAGAACGTCACATCATAGTCAATACTATAACATTAACGATACCCCTTGGCAACTAGACGGGCTTTATAGGTCTCCCCTTTCCATCTGCATCTCTTTTCCTTTTGAAGACCCACTTACATCATATGGGTTTTACCCCTTCAGGTGGATCAACCAATGTCCGTACATCATTGACCTTCATGGATTCCATCTCGGATTTCATGGCCTCAAGCCATTTCTTAGAGTCGAATCTTTGCATTGCATCCATATAGGTGATTGGATCCTGATCATTCTCATCGAGTTCGATAGGATCCCCATCCCAGATCAGAAAATCATAATATCTATCCGGTTGATGTGGTACTCTACCAGATTGCCTTAAGGATGCATCTACAATGGGTTCTGGGTCTGATCTAATCAGATCCAGCTTAGGTTTAACAACTCGTGTCCATTCTTCCACCTATTGTACTTCATCAAGTTCAATCTTAGAGGCATTAGTTCCTTCACTAAGAAACTCCTTTTCTAAAAAGACTGCCTTAAGGATGACAAACACTTTTTGCTCATCATCAAGGTAGAAGCAGTATCCTTTGATTTCTTTTTGATAACCTATAAAACTATACTTATTAGACCTAGGTCCAAGCTTGTCTGTCATCAAACATTTGACGTAAGCTGGATACCCCAAATCCTAAGGCATGAAAGCATTGGCTTACACCCTGTCCATATCTCATATGGTGTTTTTGAAGGAAAAAACCTATTTTTCAAGTCAGGTTCATTCAGATTTGATTGGATCAGGAAGGATATTTCAAAAAAATTTTCTCTAAGATTCTAATCAGATCTAAGACTTCTCAGATCTAATCTTATTCATCTAATAATAAAAATAAAAATTAAATCTAATTTAATTATATCTTTATTTTTGATAATCTAATTATCCTATTATGATCTCGATATTTGCCTGAGGTTCTGGATGTAGCCATGCAAGCGCCTGACCTCTACCGATATCCACTCGGGTAGGATCTAGAGAACTTCTTCTTCTAAATCAATCCACTAAAAATCAGATCTAGATCTGATCTTGAAGATTTTCAAAACTACTTTTGAAGAATAGCCATTGTCTCTTGCAGCAGTGCTACCTTCTTTCTTTTCTAGCACCTTTCACTTGCTTGGATCGCACCTTATTTATGCCCAAAAGCCCTTGGGCATGGAGAGGAGAGAGAAGACCAAAGGGTGGCAAGGCGAAGGAGGGAGAGAGGCACCTTATTCATTCCCAAAGTCTAATTGATGACATCCACCAGTGACACCTAGCAGCATATGGTGGCAACCCATCAGAACTGAAAGCGAACCTCTCGGTGTAGTTATCTGGGTGATTAAGTTCCTCTATCTTGAGCTCTGACCAGATTAGGGTTAAGGTGATCTAGTCAAACCCTCATTTTCATCATATGAATTAATCATTTGATTCAAGTCCAATGAAAAAAATCTTAATAGAAACTCTTTCTATTATTTCACTCTGCCATGGCCATGGGCTTATAGACTTGATTCTCGTGAACATCATAGGGCTCCTCTTCATCTATCGAGGTAGATAGATCCCCTATTGGTGCAACCCAATTCCTATAATGAACATGTTATAGCCAACATACATCTCAGGGTTTTGAATGGCTAGGAGATTGAGTTATGGTATAGTCAAACTATAACACCCTCAAGGTGAACTGTCGATGCACCTCATGTCTTAAAATTAGACACACCACTACAGCTTCGAGCCAGTCTTTAATGAGAAGGTAAACTTCCTCATGACTGCTTAAGGTGGTCATGTTCAATGCCCTCATTCTCTAACGAGTATCTGTACTCTCACTCCGGTGTCTCTACACCATAGACTTAGGACTCATCTATCCTAAAAAAATGATCGTACACCAACATTCTAGATCAATCACCATCCTGATGATGATCCTATGATCAGGAGCATTTTATGAGTTAATAATAAAAAATTCATGTCTTAAATTTTTAACTCTTGAAAATAAGAACTACCATTAGCATTAACTCAAAAGATGTATCACAGACATTTTCAAAATTCACACTATGATAGAAAATAATCTATTTTATTATTTATAGTCAAAATTATAATTTTATTCTTAGAAGTGTATTACAAGTGTCAGCCAATCTGGCTTCTAGGGCAAACATTAAAGGAGAAATCCTGATTTTTTGGATCAGATTCATTTAGATTTGATCGAATCAAGAGAGATATTTCAAAAATTTCTCTAATGTATCTAGATCAGATCTGAGATATTTTAGATCTAATTTTATAGATCTAATAAATAAAAATAAATTAAATTAAATCTAATTTAATTTGTACCTTGATGTTGGGTAATCAAACTACCCTTTGATGATCCTGCTGATTGCCTGAGATTCTGGATGTAGCCATGCAAGCACCTGGCCTCTACCGGTATCCACTCAAGCTGGATCTAGAGATCTTATCCTTCTTTATCACCTCTCTAAATATCAGATCTGGATCTAATTTGGAGGATCTTCGAAACTCCTTTCGAAGATCTGCAGTCGTCTCTATAGCAGTGCTGCTTTCTTCCTTTCTCATCACCTTTCTTTTGCCTGGATCACACCAAACTGGAGCCCAAAATTTCTTGGGCATGGAGAGGAGAGAGAGGACCAAAAGTTGGCATGGAGGAGGGAGAGGGGCAGCCTTGGGGCATGGGCTAAGAGAAAACTCACTAAAAGTTGGGCGTAGATAGTGTTTATATAGACCTTGCTGCACCATGGAGTGCCACATCATCTGACCAATCACGTTGCTTCGTGCAATCAAATCTAAATCTGATTGATGGGATGACATCACCTGATTTAATCAGATGAGTGCCCCCTTAATTCATCCTTAGATAGCACCTAAGACTGGTCAAAGTCTATAGGTTGGCGCCACCTAAGTAGAATCCTAGAAGCAACCTAGAGAACCATCCGTATGGAACTCCAAGCATCCCTATCCAAGGGCACATGCCTCCCTAGGCATGCACCCCCTCCTTTCCAATTTCTGGCAAGGAGACAAGCCCTTATCTGCTCTCCTAATGACACTTGGGCAGATGTCTAAGTATCAAAGATCAATGTTTGACCAAAATTAAAAGATAAGAATTAGCATATGATGGAAAATGGTAGGTGTTGTTTCAAATTTATCCCATAAATTAAGACAACCATTTTCTGACCTGGACAAGCTCTAGTCAGACCAAGTAAAGATACCTAAGTGAGCATAAACACATTTGGCTCAGTCGAGATAACTTTTAATGATAGTAGAAAGAGAATGTTAGGCTCAATCGTGTGCTAGCACGATTTTCTTGAACCTAATTGAATCTTATTCAAATCAATTGAATTGGATTAGTCCAATTGATGATATCCAAATCCAAACTCTTGTTTGTATGATCTAGTTAGGTTCAGTTCTGTATAATAATGGGATATGTCATGATCTCTGTCATCAACATCATCGAAACTCCTTTTGATAAATCAGTGCTCTTTTGATTCAGACAACTAGAATAATCGATCGTCTAAATCATTCTAATTGCTCTCAAAATCCACCAATGACACCTAGCGGTATATGGTAGCAATCCATCAAAATTGAAAATGAACCACTTGGTGCATCTACCTATGTGATTAAGTTCTTCTATCTTGAGCCCCGATCAGATTAGGGTTAAAGGTGAACTCGTCAAACCCTAATTTCTATCATATGATTAATCATTCGATTCAAGTCTGATGTGAAAACCTTAATAGAAACTCTTTCTATTATTTCGCTCTACCATGGCCATGGGCTTATGGACTTGATTCTCATGATCCTCATAGGGTTGCTCCTCATCCATAAAGGTAGATAGATTCCCTCTTGATGTAATCCAATTCCTACAATGAACATGCTATAGCCAACATACACCTCAAGATTTCAAATGGCTAAGAGATCGAGTCATGGTGTAGTCAAACTATAACACCCTCAAGGTGAACTGTCGATGCACCTCAGGTCAAAGAACCAGACACACTACTGCTACTTCGAATCAGTCATCGATGAAAAGGTAGACTTTCTTATGACTGCTCGAGGTGGTCACGCTTAGTGCTCTCATTCTCTAACGAGTATCTATACTCTCACTCTGGTGTCTCTACACCGTAGACTCAAGACTCATCTACTATAAAAAAGTAATTATACACCAACCTTCCAAATCAATCGCCATCCTCATGATGATCCTACAGTCAGGAGCATTTTATGAGTTAATAACAAAAATTTATGTCTTAAATTTTCAACTCTTGAAAATATGAATTATCATTATCATTAACTCAAGGGATGTATCATAGACACCAAATACACATTTTTGATAGAAAATAACCCATTTTATTATTTATAGTTAAAATTATAATTTTACCCCTATAAGTGTATTACAAGTGTCAGCCAATTCTGGCTTGTAGGGCACACATATCTAACAAACTTACACTTGTTCTAATGCCAATTGGCTACAAATCTAAGTCCCATCTTCCTAAGGTGGGCTTCAATCTTCTGCTGGCCCAACGGCTTTGTAAGCGGATCCGCTGTATTGTCTGCGGAGTCGACTCTCTTGATCTTGACGTAATCCTTCTCGAGGTAATCACGGATGAGGTGGTATCGCCGCTTGATGTGCTTGGATTTTTGGTGAGACCTTGGGTCTTTAGCTAAATCTATGATGCCATTGTTGTCGCAGTATAGAGGAATGGCATCTAATGGCATCACTTCGATCTCTATGGCAAACTTCTTGTACCAAAATGCCTTCTTCGCAGCTTCTGATGCAGTAATGTATTCTGCTTTCATGGTGGAATCCGCTATCATAGTTTGCTTGGAACTCTTCCAACTGATAACACCACCATTACACACAAACAGACTCCCAGATGTCGACTTTCGATCATCTACATCAGACATAAAATCCGAGTCTGTATATCCCTGGACTTGGAGTTCTCCATTACCAAAGATCAACAACATATCCTTAGTTCTTCTTAAGGACTTAAGGATACATTTCACAGAAGTCCAGTGTTCTTCACCTGGATTCAACTGATATCTACTCGTGACACTCACAACATGGGCTATATCGGATCGTGTACATAACATGGCATACATGAGGCTCCCTATTGCTGAAGCATAAGGGATCTTACTCATACATTCTATTTTCTCAAGTGTGCTAGGGCACATCTTCTTGGAAAGATGAATACCATGTCTGTAGGGTACTAATCCCCTTTTAGAGTTTTTCATGCTAAACCTCTTTAGCATTTCCTCTATGTACATTTTCTGTGAAAGTCCTAGCATCTTATTTAGTCTATCTTTATAGACCTTAATTCCTAGAATAAAGGATGCTTCACCTAGGTCTTTCATGGAGAATTCTTTGGATAACCTTATTTTAACTGTGGTCAACATAGGAATATTATTCCCAATAAGGAGGATATCATCCACGTATAATACAAGGAAGACAACAGCACTCCCACTGATTTTTTTGAAGATACATGGCTCCTCCTAATTTTTTATGAAACCAAATAATTTGATCGCATTAATAAAATGAGTGTTCCAGCTCTAAGATGCTTGCTTAAGTCTATATATGGACCTTTGCAGCTTGCATACCTTATGATTAGTATCACTAGATGTGAAACCTAGCGGCTGTTTCATATAAATATCTTCTTCAAGATATCCATTTAAGAATGTCATTTTTATGTTCATTTGCCATATTTCATAATCGAAATTGGCTACAATAGCAAGCAATGTGTGGATGGATTTTAGTATAGCTACTGGTGAAAAGGTATCCTGATAGTCAATGCTTTCACGCTGACTATAACCTTTTGCCAGTAATCTAGCTTTGAATGTCTCCACATTTTCATCTGCACCAATCTTTCTCTTGTAGATCCATTTACACCCAATAGTTACTATACCTTCTAGTGGATCTACCAAGGTCCAGACTTGGTTTGAGTGCATTGAGTCAATTTCTGACTTCATTGCCTCTAGCTATTTCTCAGAGTTGATATCCGATATTACCTCGTTATAGGTTTTGGGGTCATCACCATGAACCCCATTACCTACGAGGAATATTTTCTTTACTTCCTCTAAAATAGTACCTAAGTACCTCTCAGGGGAATGAAAAACTCTTTTTGATCTACGAGGTGGAGGAGGTAGTGATTGTATTGGCTCAACCTGATTTAGTTCCAATTGGTCCTTAGCTCGTTGTTCTTGTGAGACTTTCTCATCAAGCTTGATCTATTTTCCAATGCTACCATCTTGAATAAACTATTTTTTAGGAAAGATGGCATGTCGACTCACAATCACATTATGATCTTCTGGAATGTAGAAATAATATCCTAATGATTTTTTAGGATATCCTATAAATCAAGCTCTAAAGGACCTGAAGTCTAACTTGTCCGCTTATTATCTTCTGACATGAGCCGGACAACTGCAAATTTTGAGATGACTTAGACTTGGTTTCTTACCATGCCATATCTCATACGATGTGGTAGGAACGATTTTAGAAGGAACCCTATTCAGTAAATATATTACAGTTAACAAAGAGTATCCCCAAAGATAATTAAGGAGGTCTATGAAGCTCATCATGGATCGGACCATATCTAATAGGGTCTGATTCCTCCATTCTGAAACCCCATTGACTTGAGGTGTTCCAGGTGGAGTCCATTGAGAGACTATGCCATTTCCTTGAGATAGTCCAAAAATTTTTCAACTAAGGTATTCACCTCCTCGATCTGATCAAAGAACCTTAATGGGTTTTTCAATTTATTTTTCTACTTCATGTTTGAATTTCTTGAACTTTTCAAAAGCTTTAGATTTGTGTCTCATAAGATATACATACCCATACCTAAATAGATCATTGGTAAAGATAATGAAGTAGATAAAATTGTCTCTATCCTACACATCAAATGGGCCACACATATCAGTATGTACTAGGACAAGAAGATCCGTGGCCCTTTCCCCATGTCCTACAAAAGGGAGTTTAGTCATTTTGCCTTGAAGACAAGATTCATAAATTGGATATGACTCGGAAGTCAATAGACTTAATAGCTCGATTTTCTCCTATTTATTAACCCTATCTTTTGCTATATGATCTAGTCTTAGGTGCCATAGATACCTATTGTTTGGACTATCCCTAGGTCATTTCATGGCATTCACATTTTGCTTGACATTAAAAATAGATACATCAATATGTAACTGATAAAGACCATTAATAAGAAAATCACTTGCAATTTTATTTCTTTCATAAGCAATGTTACAATGGTCTTTAAGAAAACTAATTACATAGCTTTCTAGTGCTAGGCATGAAACAGAAATCAAATTCCTGCTTGCTATAGGCACATAATAACAATCTTTTAAAATTAAGTCTAAACTAGATGGTAGTCGAAGAGGGTATGTTCCCACCGCCATGGCAGCAACTCTTGCTCCATTTTTGATGCATAGGATCATCTCACCATCCCTCAGCCTCTTGCTATCCTTAAGATCCTGCATGGAAGTGCACAAATGAGCACTAGAACCAGAGTCAAGCACCCAATTGGATGCAGAAGAAATCGTAAGGTTAGACTTAATAATGAGCATACCTCCACAAGGACCTGTCATTTTCTTATTCTTCAGGGTGGCCAGGTAAGTAGGATAGTTTCGCTTTCAGTGGCCATCATTGTTGCAATGGAAATACTTTTCTTTGTCAACGGCCTTCTTCTTCAGCTCCACCTTTTCCTTCTTTCCTTCTTTGACCTTCTGCTTTTTCACAGACTTCTTCTTTCCAAAAGACTTTCTCTTGGAAGAAGTTCATTCCATAGCAAGCATTGAGCTTTTAGAACCTTTCATGGAAAGCTCAGTAGTAACCAGCATATTCATAAGTTCAGTCAGAAAATTTTGAAGTTTATGCATATGATAATTCATGATGAACTGCCCATATGCATCAGTTAAGGATTGCAAAATTATATCATTTTACAGATCTAGATCCAACTTCACTTCGAGCTTCTCAAGCTCTTCCAAGTCCTTGATCATCATCAAATAATGATCTTGGACTAATTGCCCATCATGCATTTTAGTCTTGAAAAGTCATTTAGTGACTTGATACTTGGCTGCGCGACTCTGTTCACCAAACATCTCTTATTGATGAGCCAACATTTGGTAGGCAGTCCTGATATCTTCATGTTGGCACTGAAGCTCATCAGACATCGAGCCCAACATGTAGTATCTGGTCTTGTTATTTTCATCCATCCACTTTTCAAGAGACACTCTCTATTCAGCGAATAGATGAGTTAGTAAGATGGGAGGGTCCTTGTCCAACACATAAGTTAACTTCTCAAAATCCAAAATAATTTTAATATTTTGGAGCCAATCCTTGTAATTGGATCTGGTCAGTCTATGGGTGTCCAGGATACGTGTTAGTGGGTTAGACGTAGATATTTTTCTGTAGAGAGCCAAAGTTTCTAGTTAGATATTGTAATTAAGACTTGACCAATTTATTTAGGAGTTTTATTTTTAAATAAATTAGCTCTCACTATTTTCTCGGATCCCTACACTCCCTCTGTAGAGATGCAAAAATCCCCATGATTAATGATTTTTCGTGGGTGGTGCGATCCCACCAACTGACTCATCACCTCACCTAATAGTTATTGATGATGGGTTAGCCAATGAGTGAACAACTCTTGTTCAATGATTCTCCAATCATGGTGCACCCAAACTTGATCTCTAATTCATGGATCTCATCATGCCCGGAATATTGATCCACTTCTTAGTTAAGTCAGACCCACCATTTGCATAGATTGAATTTCTAATTGAGTCTCTCACCGTATCCAGAATATTGATCCCAATCCATCCTCCAGCCCATAGCATTCAATGCCTAATAGATATGGTTGCATCTTTTTGGTGCAACTAAACCACTATAACCAACCGAGAACAATCAACCTCAGAAAGGACCCATACATCTACAATGGTGGAAGATCTTAGACTTAATCTTTTCTTAGGAAGATTTGATTTAGGTCTCATTAAACTAGACTTGACATAGTCATAACCATTATGACTAACCTAGTGGCATGGGTTAGCTCAAATTATTAACCACCTCAGATCAGAACTGAGCCAACAAATATGGTCAGATAAGTGAGACCGATGGAAGGGATATTCCATTAACTCGATAAGAATGCATTCGAGTCGAGTAGCTCTCAATTAAAAATTAGTCGGTCGTATCTGCCAAACTTACGTTAGATACCAAATTGTTGAGTCAGAATCAATCGGGTTAGCCTATAATCCAGATTGTAACCACTAAGCCTAATTAGGTCTTAGCTTGATCGATCACTCACGTGACCCGATCTTGACCTAGACTTAATCCTATTAGGCTGGTCAATTTAAGCACCGTTGATCCCATCTAACCAACTCTTGATTTGATTTGATCTGATCAACCTCTTAGACCTAATTAAGCTATCCAAGCCCGAACCCAAAATTATGAATATGTCTTAGATCTAAAATTCTTAATTTTAGATCTAATTAATATTTTATAATCTTAATTCTTAATTAAATTTTGGGTTCATAAATAAAATATGTATATTAAATTCTAGGATTTCAAGATCTAGGATTTTGCAGAAAGTAAGTTTTTGATTTCTGATTAAGGATAAATGTGCAGCACCCCTACACATCATAAGAACATCCCATCGAATGAGAGGAGAGGGCATTTAAATCCTACTTTATTCTTATGATCGGACGGCTAATGGAAACGTCTTAATCAGAAATATAGAAAACTACAAAACTAGTTAGATCTACATCATATATCTCATATACAAAAATTGATCTAACTATAAACATATTTTGCATACATCTCATGTATCATATCATGTATGTTTTCAGATCTAAATTATCCCATAATTATATAAAAAATTAAATTTAAGTTGATTGCATCAAAATAAATTCTAATCTAGACAAGTATGTAGAACTATTCTATAACAAGTCTAAACATGCATTCATCATATCTCATAAAATCCAAAAATTAAATAATTTTATTTACTATTTCTTAGATCTTATTATAATATTTATAACATCAAAAAGTAGTAAATAAATAGATCTAAAATTATAACTTAATTAAATTAAATTATGAACATGCAAGACTATGTATAGAACTATTCTATTTTACAACTTATCATGCATCTTATAAAACTTAGATCTAAATTATTTAATTTTAAATTTTTTTATTCTAGATCTAATCACATCTCATGTGATATCTAAAATCTCCTATTTAATAGATTAAAAATAAATTTAAAGTAGATCTAAATAATTTTTAGAGAACTTGGCTCTGATACCAATTGAAGGAGAAATCCTGATTTTTTGGGTCAGGTTCGTTCAGATTTGATCGGATCAAGAGAGATATTTCAAAAAAATTTTTCATGTATCTAGATTAGATCTAAGATATTTTAGATCTAATTTTATAGATTTAATAAATTGAAATAAAAATAAAAATAAATTAAATCTAATTTAATTTGTACCTTGATGTTGGGTAATCAGATTATCCTTTGATGATCGTACTGATTGCCTGAGGTTCTGAATCTAGCCATGCAAGCGCCTAGTCTCTACCAATATCCACTCAGGCTAGATCTGGAGATCTTCTCCTTCTTTATCATCTCTCCAAATATTAGATCTAGATCTAATTTGAAGGTTCTTCAAAACTCTTTTTGAATATCTGCAGTCGTCTCTGCAGCAGTGCTGCTTTCTTCCTTTCTCGTCACCTTTCTTTTGCCTGGATCGCACCAAACTGGAGCCCAAAATTTTTTGAGCATGGAGAGGAGAGAGAGGACCAAAGGTTGGCATGGAGGAGGGAGAGGGGCAGCCTTAGGGCATTGGCTAAGAGAGAACTTGCTAAAAGTTGGGTGCACATAGGGTTTATATGGATCCTGCTACGCCATGCAGTGCCACAGTATCGCAGTCAATTATGTTGCTTCGTGCAATCAGATCTAAATCTGATTGGTGGGATGACATCACCTGATCCAATCAGATGAGTGCCCCCTTAATTCATCCTTAGATGGTGCCTAAGACTGGTCAAAGTCTATAGGTTGGTACCACCTAAGTAGAATCCTAGAAGCAACCTAGAGTCCCATCTGTATGGGACTCCAGGCATTCCTATCCATGGGTGCATGCCTCCATCTAATGGTGTGCACCCCCTCCTTTCCAATTGGTCTAGCACTTTTTAGGGGAGGTTGACAAGTCCTCTAAATCAATGCTCTCCTAATGGGTGCATGATACATGGGCAGATGTCTAAGTGTCAAAGGTCAACTGTTTGACCAAAGTCAAAAGACAAGAATTAGCAGATAACGAAAAATGGTAGGTGCTGTTTCAAATTTATCTCATAAATTAAGACAACCCTTTTCTAACCTGGAAAAGCTCCAGTCAGACCAACTAAAGGTACCTGAGTGAGCACAAACACATTTGGCTCAATGAAGATAACTTTTAATGATAGTAGATGGAGAACGTTAGGCTCAATCATGTGTTAGCATGATTTTCTTGAACCTAATTGAATCTTATTCAAATCAATTAAACTAGATTAGTCTAATTGATGATATCTTGATCCAAATCCTTATTTGTGTGATCCAGTTAGGTTCAGTTCTTTATGATAATGGGATATATCATGATCTCTATCATCGACATCATCGAAATTTCTTTCGATGGATCAGAACTCTTCTGATTCAAACAACTAGAATGATCGATCATCTAAATCATTCTAATTGCTCCCAAAATCTACCAGTGACACCTAGCAGTATATGGTGGCAACCCATCAAAACTAAAAATGAACCTCTTGGTGCAGCTACCTATGTGATTAAGTTCTTCTATCTTGAGCCCCAATCAGATTATGGTTAAGGTGAACTTGTCAAACCCTAATTTCTTTCATATGATTTAATCATTCGATTCAAGTCCGATGTGAAAACCTTAATAGAAACTCTTTCTATTATTTCACTCTGCCATGGCCATGGGCTTATGGACTTGATTCTCATGATCATTATAGGGCTGCTCCTCATCCATCGAGGTAGATAGATTCCCTCTTGGTGCAATCCAATTTCCTACAATGAACATGCTATAGCCAACATACACCTTAGGATTTTGAATGGCTAGGAGATCGAGTCATGGTGTAGTCAAACTATAACACCCTCAAGGTGAACTACCGATGCACCTCAGATCAAAGAACCAGACACACCACTATAGCTTCGAGTTAGTCATCGATGAGATGGTAGACTTTCTTATGACTGCTCGAGGTGGTCACGCTCAGTGCCCTTATTTTCTAATGAGTACCTGTACTCTCGCTCCGGTGTCTCTACATCGTAGACTTAAGACTCATCTACTATAAAGAAGCAATTGTACACCAACCTTCTGGATCAATCACCATCCTCATGATGATCCTACGGTCAGGAGCATTTTATGAGTTAATAACGAAAATTCATGTTTTAAATTTTTAACTCTTGAAAATATGAATTATCATTACCATTAACTCAAGCGATGTATCACAGACACTAAATATACATTTGTGATGGAAAATAACCCATTTTATTATTTATAGTCAAAATTATAATTTTGCCCCTAGAAGTGTATTACGAGTGTCAGCCAATTCTATCTTCTAGGGCATACATATCTAACACATATGTCTAACAAACTCCCACTTGACCCAAAGCCAATTGGCTACAAATCTATGTCCCATCTTCTCAAGGTGGGCTTTGATCTTCTACTGGCCCAATGACTTTGTAAGTGGGTTTGTCGCATTGTCTGTGGAGTCGACTCTCTTGATCTCGACATAATCTTTCTCGAGGTAATTATGGATGAGGTGATATTGCCACTAGATATGCTTGGATTTCTGATGAGACCCCAACTCCTTAGCAAGGGCTATGGCACCATTATTATCGCAGTACAAAGGAATGGCATCCAATGGCATCACTCCAATCTCTGTGGTGAACTTCTTACACTAAAATGCCTCCTTCGTAGCTTCTGATGCAGCGATGTACTCTACTTCCATGCTAGAATATGCTATCACTGTCTACTTAGAACTCTTCCAACTGACAGCACCACCATTACACACAAACAAACTCCTAGATGTCGACTTTCGTTCATCTATATCAGTCATAAAATTCGAGTCTGTATACCCCTGGACTTGGAGTTCTCCATTACCAAAAACCAACAACATATCCTTAGTTCTTCTCAAGTATCTAAAGATATATTTCATAGAAGTCCAGTGTTCTTCACCTGGATTCAACTGATATCTACTCGTGACACTCACAGCATGGGCTATATCAGGTCGTGTACATAACATGGCATACATGAGGCACCTTATTGTTGAAGTATAAGAGATCTTGCTCATATGTTCAATCTCCTTAGGTGTGTTGGAACATATTTTCTTGGAGAGATGAATGCCATGTCTGAAGGATACCAATCCCCTCTTGGAGTTTTTCATGCTAAACCTTTTTAGCACTTCCTCTATGTACATCTTCTATGAAAGACCTAGCATCCTATTTGGTCTATCTCTATAGACGTTTATTCCTAGAATGAAGGATGCTTCTCCTAGGTCTTTTATGGAGAATTCTTTAGATAACCACATTTTAACTATGGTCAACAAGAAAATATCATTTCCAATAAGAAGGATATCATCCACGTACGGTACGAGAAAGACAATAGCACTTCCACTAATCTTTTTAAAAATACATGGCTCCTCCTCATTCTTGATGAAACCAAATAATTTGATCACATCATTAAAATAAGTATTCCAGCTCTGAGATGCTTGCTTAAGTCCATATATGGACCTTTGCAGCTTGCATACTTTATGATCAATATCACTGGATGTGAAACCTAGTGGCTATTCCATATAGATATCTTCCTTAAGGAATTCATTTAAGAATGCCATTTTCACGTCCATTTGCTATATTTCATAATCGAAATAGGCTGCAACAACAAGCAATGTGCGGATAGATTTTAGCATGGCTACTGGTGGAAAGGTATCCTGATAGTTAATTCCTTCGCACTAACTATATCCTTTTACCACTAATCTAGCTTTGAATGTCTCCACATTTCCATCTGAACCAATCTTTCTCTTGTATATCCATTTACATCCAATAGGTGCTATACCTTCAAGTGGATCTACCAAGGTCCAGACTTGGTTTGAGTGCGTCGAATCAATTTCAGACTTCATTGCCTCCAACCATTTCTTAGAGTCGATATCTGATATCATCTCATCATAAGTTTTGGGATCATCATTATGAACCCCATTACCTACGAGGAATATTTTCTCTACTTTTTCTAAAATAGTATCTAAGTACCTCTCAGGAGGATGAGAAATCCTTTTCGATCTATGAGGTGGAGAAAATAGTGATTGTATTGGTTCAACCTAATTTAGTTCCATAGGATCCTTAGCTCATTGCTCTTATGAGATTTTCTCCTCGAGCTTGATCTACTTTTCAATGCAACCATCTTGAATAAACTATTTTTCAAGAAAGATGGCATGCCGACTCACAATCACATTATGGTCTTCTAGAATGTAGAAATAATATCCCAATGACTCTTTAGGATATCCTATGAATCAAGCTCTAAAGGACCTATAATCTAACTTGTCCGCTTGTTGTCTTTTGACATGAGCCGGACAACCCCAAATTCTGAGATGACTCGGACTTGGTTTCTTATCATATCATATCTCATACGGTATGGTAGAAATGATTTTAGAAGAAACCTTATTCAGTAAATATATAACGGTTAACAAACTATGTCCTCAAAGAAAATCAAGAAGGTTTGTGAAGCTCATCATGGATTGGACCATATCTAATAGGATCTAGTTCCTCCATTTTGAAACCCCATTGAGTTGAGGTGTTCCAGATGGAGTCCATTGAGAGACTATGCCATATTGCTTGAGATAGTTCAGGAATTTTCGACTAAGGTATTCACCTTCTCGATTTGATCGAAGAATCCTAATGAATTTTTCAGTTTTTTTTTCAACTTCATGTTTGAATTTTTTAAACTTTTCAAAGATTTCAGACTTGTGTCTCATAAGGTACACATACCCATACCGAGATAAATCATCGATAAAGGTTATGAACTAGACAAAGTTGCCTTTAGCTGGCATGTCAAATAGGCCGCATACATCAGTATGTACTAGTGCAAGTAGATCCATGGCCCTTTCCCCATGTCCTACAAAAGGGAGCTTAGTCATTTTGCCATGAAGACATGATTCACAAATTGGATATGATCCGAAAGTAAACAGACTCAATAGCCCGATTTTCTCCAATTTGTTAATCCTATCTTCTGCTATATGACCTAGCCTTAGGTGCCATAGATATTATCATTTGGACTATCCCTGGATCATTTTGATCTTATGGCATTCAGATTTTGCTCGATAATAAAGATAGATACATCAATATGTTACTGGTAGAGATCGTTAATAAAGAAACCACTTACAATTTTATTTCTTTCATAAAGAATATTATAATGGTCCTTAAGAAAACTAATTACATAGCCTTCTTATGCTAAACATGAAATAGAAATTAAATTTCTGCTTGCAGCAGTTACATAATAACAATCCTTAAGTATTAAATCTAAGCTAGATGGTAATCGAAGAGGGTAGGTTTCCACGACCACAGTAGCAACTCTTGCTCCATTTTCGACACGTAGAATCATCTCACCATCCCTCAGCCTCCTGCTATCCTCAAGATCCTACATGGAAGTGCACAAATGAGCACTAGAACCAGAGTCAAAAATCCAACTTGATGCAGAAGAAACCATAAGGTTAGATTCAATAACAAGCATACCTCCAGAAGGATCAGTCGCTTTCTTATTATTCAGAGTGGCTAAATATGTAGGGTAGTTTCGCTTTTAGTGGCCTTCAGTATTATAATGAAAATATTTTTCTTTTTCAGCGGCCTTCTTCTTCAACTCTATCTTTCTTTTCTTGCCACCTTCCACCTTCTGCCTTTTCACAAACTTCTTCTTTCTAAAAGACTTTCTTTTAGAAGAAGTCCATTTCATAGCTAGTACTGAGCCTTTAGAATCTTTCATAGAAAGCTCAGTAGTAACCAGTATATTCATAAGCTCGGTCAGAGTATTCTGAAGTTTATGGATATGGTAGTTCATTATGAATTGCCCATACGTATCTATTAAGGATTGCAAAATTATATCATTCTGCAGATCCTGATCTAACTTCACTCCAAACTTCTCAAGCTCTTTCAAGTCCTTGATCATCATCAGACAATGATCTTGGACTGTCTGCCCATCATGCATTTTAGCCTTAAACAGTCATTTAGTGATATGATATTTGGCTACGTGACTCCGTTCACCAAATAACTCATGTAGGTGAGCCAACATTTAACAGATAGTCTTAATATCTTCATGTTGGTGCTGAAGTTAATCAGACATCTAGCCCAACATGTAGTATCTTGCCTTATTATCTTCATCGATCCACTTGTCAAAAGATGCTCTCTATTTAGCGGATGGATGAGCTGGTAAGGTGGGAGGATCTTGATCCAATACATGAGTCAACTTCTCAAAATCCAAAATGATTTTGATGTTCTGGAGCCAATCCTTATAATTAGATCCGGTCAGTCTATGGGTGTCCAGGATATGGGCTAGTGGGTTGGACGCAGACATTTTTCTTTTTTCTATAGAGAGTCAAAGTTTCTAGTCAGATTTTGTAACTAAGATGACCAATTTATTTAATAGTTTAATTTTTAAATAAATTAATTTTCACTATTTTTTTAGATCCTTACACTCCCTCTATAGAGATGCAAAAATCTTCACGATTACTGATTTTTAGTGGGTGGTGCAGTCCCACCAACTAACTCATCACCTCACCTAATAGTTATTGGTGATAGATTAGCCAATGAATGAACAACTCTTGTCTAATGATTCTCTAATCATGGTGCACCCAGACTTGGTCTCAAATTCATGAATTTCACCATGCTCGAAATATTGATCCACTCCTTAGTTAAGTCAGACCCACTATTTGCATAGATTGGATTCTTAATTGGATCACTCATCATATCCAAAATATTGAGCTTAATCTATCCTCCAGCTCATAGCATCCAATGCCTAATAAACATGGTTGCATCTTTCCAGTGCAACTGAACTACTGTGACCAGTCGAGAATAATCAACCCCGAAAAGGGTTCGCACATCTACAATAGTGGAAGACCTTAGACTTAATCTTTTCTTAGAAAGACTTAATTTAGATCTCTTTAAACTTGACTTGACATAGCCATAACCATTATGACTAACCTAGTGGCATGGGTCAGTTCAAATTGTTAGCCACCTTAGATCAGGACTAGACTGACAAATATGGCTAGGCAAGTGAGATCGGTGGAAGGGATATGCCATTAACTCGATAAGAACACATTCGAGTCGAGTAGCTTTTAATTAAAAACTAATCGATCATATCTGCCAAACTTATCTTAGATATTAAATTGTTGAGCCAGAATCAATCAAGTTAGTCTACAATCCAAACTTTAACCACTGAGCCTAATTAGATCTTAACTCGATCGATCACTGATAAGCATCATAAATTCACCAATAAAAGTATCAATTTATAAATTAATTTATATTAATTTTTAAGAATTAATGATCAATTTATATTTAATTTTTAAGAAATTCATATTTTTATTATTTAAAAATTAATTAAAAAAATAATAAAAATTAAAAAATAAAATTTTATAATCAATAGAAAGAGCTCATTTTTTTTATCACAATGAAATAAGTTTCAAACAAAATAGAGCTAAAATAGAAAAGATATAAATTTCTAAAAAAATAAAATAAAAATTAAATAAAAAAAAGAAGAAAATGGCTCAGTCGGCTCTGCAAGCCAAGCCACCAAGCTAGGCCAAGCTGTCAAAGCCGACTCAGCCGCAGAAGCCACTAGCCAGTCCATGATCCAGGCGTGGACCACCAGCTCAGCAGAAATCAACGAATCAAGGCACGACACGTGGCGGACCTGGACCCTTAAAGGGTCTACAGAAATTTATCATGGCTTACAGTATATTTTGGTCTTTTCACTCAGCGGCAAGAGCACTGATTGGTTGCGGTGTGCACTACGGCCGATCCACATGGTCCATGAAAATAGTAATTATGCGATCGGATGGCTGCGGTTGATTACGGTCAAGATCGGATGGTAGTGGTTAATTTTGGGTTTGATTCAAATTCTATCAGCGATCTGGTGCGATCCAATGGCTAGAAAATCAACTGATGAAGATCCAATGGTCTAGAATGCTCCCGATGGTGATCAGGACTCTTGATGCATGATTTACGGCAAGATTTCCTCCATCAACGCATGATCAGATGGTCAGAATTTAATCCGACTTGATCTGGACCGATACGCATCCGATTTTGATGATTTTTAGACTGTTGGATTCCTATTGAATGGCTAGATTTCACCAGACTTATCAAATTCATATCAAAGCTATTTTAATCTAATTTTTACTTAGATTTATTTATATTTTGATGATTACAAAGGCTATTAGTCCCACATTGCCTCCAGAAAAAAATATCCAACCCTCCTAGCTCTATAAAAAGGACCTCAGGCCTTTAAAAATCATAGATTTGGTGAGAGGGAGGTCAAGCTCAGGATTGAAGGTTGCTCCAAAGCTACAGTACTAAGAAGAAGAGCCAGTCTTCTACGCCATCTCCATGCCTAAGCTGATCTATGATCTCGTTCTAGTTTTCTTTTCTCTTTTCTTTTCTTTAATTTCTTGTATTTAAATTCTATATTTGAGTTTTAATTTTAATAAAGAAAGCTTTATTACTCTTTTCAATTCTAGCTCTTTAAATTAATTATTCTTATTGCTCTTTAATTGCAAGTAGCCACTAAGATCTAAATAATAGATCTTAGTTCTAAGCTTATTTTTGCATAATTTAAATTCTACTTTTATTTATAAATCTATTTTTCACTTTAATTTTCTTTTCAAAAATCCTTCTTTTCTTTTTTATTAAAAAAAATTAAAAATTTTAGAATTAAATCTTTGCCTCTCTGTGGATTCGACCTGACTCACTACTCTCTTCATAACTTTTAATTTAAAAAAAACTCAGATTTAAACAGATGAACACGGTGTCTTCATGACAATATCGCGTTCCTATCAAGTTTTGGCGCCGTTATCGGGGAGGCATAAAAATTAAAATTTTTTCATTTCTTTGATTTTTATTGCCTATTAATTATTTTTCTTGTTTATTTTGCAGCAAAAAAAGAGAGAAAAGAATAAAGAAGATTAGGGCACGAACAAAACTTTCAATCCTATTTGGTGAGATCATTCCTAAACCCTAAATCTCTTTCCTTATTTTTAATATTTATTTTATTTTTTTTAATTAATTAAAAATTATCTACTTAAATTTAGTTAAAAATCTCATCATAAGATTAGAAACCCTAATTATTTAGAGCATCCATCATATCAATTTTAATTTAATTTTATTTTATTTTATTTTTTTGATGATTGCTGGAGGCAAGGTAAGCTTTTCAGAATTTAATTAGTTGCATGCATCTAGTTTAAATTGCATAGAACCTCTTGCTTGAAAATCTAAAAATGCATATCATATTGAATCAATTTAAGGGCACAACCCATTAAATAAGATAAGGTGAAGATTTAATCATCCTTCCTTAGCCCACAAACAACCAACCCTCATATTGCATTAACCCAAACCTTAACTCTTAAAATCAATTAGACATCGACCCTTAAGGATATTTGAGCTCAATAGGACAAGAAAACCTTAGAGTTGAAATGGGTTAGGATTAATCAATTTCATTGGTGTCTAGGAAAGTGGTTCAGGGACGACTTAGCCCGAAGGAAGGTGGTTACTTAATTGGTTCCATTCACTTACCTGGCCAAGCACAATTGGTGTCTAAGGCAAACAACGGAGGGACTCCCACCAACCATACACTTACCTGACCAATTGATTGGCTGATCCTACACTTGGAGTGCTTGAAGGCTGACTTGGAATAGTTAGGAGCTGTCTAGGTTTAGGCTGATCTTAGGTTAAGACTAATTTATTTGAAACTTGTTTGAAAATAAAAATTTTTACTTTAGGTATTTTCAATCTCTATTGTCCTAATAGAAAGTTGCCCTAAGGGGAAGTTATGTTGCATGGTTGTCCTAGGGTATGAAAAGAGTGACTTAACTTAGAACTAAAAAAAAGAGAGTTTAAAAAAATATATGTGAAATAAAAAAAAAGATTGAGGATATTGAGAATATAGTGAATTCTCCAACATCCATTTGGAGAAGGATATCAAGTCGACTAGTCAAAATGGATTTAGTTCCTATTTCAGATCCTACAACCTCAACATCCACAATGGATTTAGCAAATCAGCCTCAGCCTCAAACCCTTAAGGACTTTTGTTATCCAGTTGGTTCCATCCAACCCTCTTGTATCAGGTTGCCCCAACCCATAGCAAACAAGTTTGAAATTAAACCTCAAATCATTAACATGCTTCCAAAATTCATGGGAATAGTGGATGCATATATATTCATTAGGAAATTTGAAGAGGTTTCTGCAACCATGAAACTACAACAATTGTCAGAGGATGAAATCAAACTAAGATTAATCAATTTTGCCCTTAAGGATAATGCCAAAAAGTAGCTTTATAGTCTTCCAAATCAATTTATCACGACTTGGGAGGGTTTTGTGAGAATATTCTTAAAAAAATATTTTTCTCATCATAAAATAGCTAGAATTAGAAATGAAATAAACTAATTATATCAATTAGTTAGTGAATCATTTTGGAAATACTTCGATCGATTCAAGAACCTCTTGACCCAATGCCCACACTATGGAATAGAAACTTGGAGGCTATGCCAAATAATTTATGAAGGGTTAGATTCAAATTCCCAAACAATGCTAGAATCCATGTGCCAGGGATAATTTATATACAAAGAACCAAATGAAGCCTGGCAATTTTTAGAAGATCTAACCGAAAAAAGTTTACAATGGGAAACAACTAGGGAACTAGAAAAATCTACACCTTCAAGAGGTGGAATATACCAAATTCAAACCTCACTAGCTGCAGAAGTCAAAATTGCAACTTTGACACGTTGGCTAGAGACCTTACAACTTCAGAGATCAGCTAGTGTGAACCAAGTATCTGCACCCATGTGCAATAGATGTAATGCACCAGACCATGTCCTTAAGGAATGTCCCCTCATTGTGAACCAATCAGATAATGGATGTGCATAAGTGAATGCCACATATCAGAGACCATTGAACAATCCCTATGCACCCACCTATAACCCAGGTTGGAGGAATCATCCAAATTTTTCATGGTCACAAAATCCAAATGTAGGCAGTCTAAGTTTCAATCAGCAGAACCCAAAGTCTAATCCCGTGATAAACATCCTACCACCACCAGGCTTTAATATTAATGAAAAAAAATTTTCTCTTTAGAGAAAAGCCTAAAAGCCCTAGCCAAATCTAATACTGACACCAATACCACCTTAAGCAATTTCGTGTAGACCACGGGTTAAATTCTAAATTCAAATTCTCAGGCCATAGCCCGCTTAGAAATGCAAGTGAGTCAGTTAGCATCTACCATAAGTGAACATGAACGAGGTAGGCTACCTAGCCAACCTGAGCCCAACCCAAGAAATCAAAATGGTAGACCATCCTAAGGAAACCAGGTTAATCAAGTTAATGCTATTCATTCCTTGAGATCAGGAAAATAAGTGGATAATAAGGTAAATACACCTGACACTAGAGAAGACTCGAGTGCTGAGTCTTTTGAGCCACCTAATGAACAATCTACCTTACAAACTCAAGCTCCTAAAACTGATAGTGCACCAAACCAGATGACCACAATCTCTAGAGCTCCTTTTCCAAATCGATTAAGGTCTAATAAACAATCAGAACATTTAGACAAAATGTTAGAGATATTTAAGCAAGTTCAAGTAAACATTTCTCTTACTAGACATGATCCAACAAGTTTTGACTTATGCCAAATTCTTAAAAGATCCTTTGCACCAAGAAAAAGGATGACTAACATGTACCAAAGAGAGCTTTCTTAGCAGCAAGGTGTGAGTTCATATTTGTTAAGTCATATGCCTTATAAAGTACAAGGAACCCAGGGTTCTCCAACAATTTCATGTGTCATAGGAAGAAACCCACATTGAAGAAAGGCGTTACTTGATTTAGGGGCTAGTGTAAATATTTTGCCCTATTCAGTTTATGAAGCAATTAGGATTGGGAAAAGCTTCAGCCAACAGGGATCGCATTATAATTAGTAAATCAATCTTTTAGAATCCCTAAGAGGAATGGTAGAAGAATATTTTGATTAAGGTTGGAAATTTTATCTTTTTAGTTGAATTTTGTCATTTTGGAGACTTGAAGCCAATATCAAATCCTAAGGGTCAAATCCCAATGATTTTAGGAAGACCATTCCTAGCTACTTGCTAATGCTGAAATCAATTATCGGAAATGGACTTATGAAACTTGTCTTTTAGAAACATGAACTATTGAGCTAAATAATTTTTAATTTGGAACAAGGAATCTGCCAAGCATGCTAATGTAAGTGTAGTCCAAGATGAAATTTATGAATCCCATAGACATTAGCGATGAGGAAGTCGATCTTGAATCTAGTATCTGGCCAACCCATGAATATGAGAACCTAGATAAAAAATACTTGGAGATAATAAAAATGGCCAGAGATGGGAGCCTTTCCCACTGAACCACTCATAGAAAATGACTAAACCATCACCTTGAGTCATCAAAAGAAGAGGCACCCAAAGTAGAGTTGAAACATCTCCTCTCCGAGCACCTCAAGTACGTATATTTAGGTCCAGAGAAAACCTTGCCTGTAATTATTGCATCAGACCTGAAATCCTGAACTAAGAGAAAGGAATTATTAGCGATCTTTAAGAGAAAATCCGAGAAAGCAATAGGCTAGGACCATGACAGAACATTAAAGGAATAAGCCCTTCCATAGTTCAACATAGGATACACCTAGAGGAAGAGGCTAAACCAACTCAAGATGCCCAAAGAAGACTGAACCCAGCCATGAAGGATGTAGTCAAAAAGGAAATTCTGAAGTTGTTGGATAATGAAATTATTTACCCCATATCTGATAGTTCATGGGTAGGCCCTGTACAAGTGGTACCAAAGAAATCTGGGGTAACAGTAGTCCAGAATGATGCTAATGAACTTATCCTAACTAGGACCCAAATGGGATAGAGGGTCTGTATAGATTATAGAAAATTGAATTATAGAAAATTGAATGTAGCTACAAAAAAAGATCACTTTTCTTTGCCATTTATTGATCAAATGTTGGAAAAATTAACTGGACAAGAATTTTACTATTTTCTAGATGGATACTCTGGTTATAATCAGATCCTCATAGCCCCTGAAGATCAGGAAAAGACCACATTTACCTGCCCATTCGAAACCTTTGCTTATAGGCGTATGCCCTTTGGACTATGTAATGCTCCAGCAACCTTCCAAAGATGTATGATCAACATATTTTCCAATATGATTGAATAATTTCTAGAAATTTTTATGGATGACTTTTCTATCTTTGGACTTAGCTTCTCTGAATGCTTAAACGATCTAAGACTTGTTCTAGGAAGATGTAAGAAGAAGCATTTGGTTCTTAATTGGAAAAAATGTCAATTCATGGTCAGAGAAGGTATAGTCCTTGGCCATGTAATTTCAAAGAAAGGAATAGAAGTTGACAAGGCCAAAGTTGACCTGATTGCAAGTCTTCCACCACCCAAGACTGTTAAAGAAATTCATTCATTCTTAGGACATGTTGGATTTTATAGAAGGTTCATACCCGATTTTAGCAAAGTGGCTCACCCTTTGACAAACTTGTTAGCAAAAGAAGCAAAATTTGAGTTTACTTCTAAGTGCCTTGAGTCTTTTGAATTTCTTAAAAAGGCACTCATTTCAGCCCCCATCATTTATCTACCTATTTGGATCGAACCTTTTGAGCTAATGTGTGATGCTTCTGATCATGCTGTAGGTGCAATCTTAGGCCAAAAAATCAACAAGCTGCTGAGGGTTATTTATTATGCAAGTAAAACATTAAATGATGCGCAGCTTAATTATACCACCATGGAGAAGGAATTCTTAGCTGTTATCTTTGCCCTAGAAAAATTTAGATCCTATTTGGTTGGATCTCATGTTATTGTCTATACTGATCACTCAGCCATTAGACATCTCCTAGCAAAGAAAGATGCTAAGGCATGATTAATGCGACAGATCTTGCTCCTTCAAGAATTTGACCTAAAAATTAAAGACAAGAAAGGGATAGAGAATGCAGTTATTGATCACTTGTCCCGAATCATAGTTCCACCATCTAACGAACCACCTGTCAATGAGTATTTTTCAGATGAACAACTCATGTTAGTATCCACTGAACCTTAGTATGCGAATATTGTGTATTATTTAGCCATTGGTAAAGTGCCTTCTCATTGGACTAGTCAGGATAAACACAAATTCTTTTTCCAAGTAAAGTATTTCATTTGGGATGATCCATATCTATTTAAACAGTGTCCTGATCAGATCATTAGGAGGTGTGTCCCTGATAATGAGGTTAAAAGTATTCTATCATTTTGTCATGACCAAGCATGTGGTGGTCATTTCGCATCCAAGAAGACTGCTGCCAAAGTACTTCAATGTGGATTTTATTGGCCTAATTTATTTAAGGATGCACATGTGTACTGTAAAAGTTGTGATCGATGCCAACAAATGGGTCGGATTACAAAGAAAGATATGATGCCACTTAATCCAATCTTGGTAGTTGAAATTTTTGATGTCTGGGGAATTGATTTTATGGGACCATTTTCGAATTCCTTCGAAAATGAGTATATCTTAGTGGCTGTTGATATGTTTCCAAGTGGGTTGAAGCTATTCCATGTAAATCCAATGATAGCAAAGTGGTCTTTAAATTTCTTAAGGAAAATATTCTCTCTCGCTTTGGTACTCCTAGAGCAATCATTAGTGATTAGAGAACATATTTTTGCAATCGATCCTTTACCGCATTAATGAAGAAATATAATGTTACCCATAAATTAGCCACACCATATCATCCTCAGACTAGTGGGCAAGTTGAAGTATCAAATAGATAAATCAAACAAATCTTGGAGAAAACTGTTAATGCCAATAGGAAGGATTGGTCTGTGAAATTAGTTGATGCACTTTGGGCCTACCGTACTGCCTACAAGACCAACCTAGGAATGTCTCCCTATAGGATTGTGTTTGGAAAACCATGTCACTTGCCTGTTGAGTTAGAACATAAAGCCATGTGGGCAATAAAAAAATTAAATATGGACCTAGACATAGCCGAAAACCATAGGAAGCTTCAGATTAATGAATTAGAAGAACTGAGAAATGAAGCTTATGAGAATGCCAAGGTATACAAGGAATGGATGAAAGTATTTCATGATCAAGCAATTCATAGAAAATCTTTCAATCCTAGACAAAAAGTTCTTTTGTATAATTCAAGGTTACATCTTTTTCCTGGAAAGCTTAGGTCTAGATGGATAGGACCTTTCTTTGTTAAAAAAGTTTTTCCATACGGGGCTGTAGAAATTGAAAACCCAAGCAACGATGTTGTTTCTAAAGTTAATGGTCAACGATTGAAACCATTCTTGGAATTACCCACAGAATCTATGGAGGAAGCCATGGTTCTTTATGAACCATCATATCTCAGTTAGTCTGTTATCACTATTTAGTCTGGCTGAAGACTTTAAACTTAACGCTTGTTGGGAGGCAACCCAATATTCCTTGAATCTAATTTATTTTTTTTAGTTTATTTTTTTTTTAGGCTAAGCTGGAGAAGGATCAAAAGCTTCAAGATCCATGTTAAATGAATAAACATAATTTACACCCTTTTGTTTGCTCTCCCTCCCCATTGAGGACAATGTCAATTAAAGTTAGGAGGTAAGAAAAAGAAATTAAAAAAAATATATAATAAAATAAAATAAAATAAAATAAAATAAAATATATATATATATATATATATATATATATATATAAATTAAATTTTAAAACTATTTTAAAATTTTTTTTGATAAATCATATTTCAGGAAAGAGAATCTTAAGCAAAATAAACTAGGAAAAGTAATAAAGTTAGAAAGTATTAACTAATAATGGTAGCGACTTAAAAAGCAGATTACTTGGTCAGACCATTAGCAGCCTACTTAGGTCATTTAAAGGCTAACAGCACTTCTAATTGCACTTGCACACTAATAAAGCATAGTAGGTGTTGATTATAAGGATAGTTAAGGATTTAATTATCACTAAAAAATGGTGGTTTATATATAACTCAATTAAAGAAACTTGAATTTTAGGAAAGAGCTACCTACTTAAATAAAAAGTGCAAAATATAGAGTATATGTGGATTGTCCCAAATTAGAACTTTGCAAGTATAGAAGTTTACATCAAACGATGAAGGGAAGGCCAGGATGCTCAGCACAATTTTCAAAAAAAAAAAAAAAGAGAAAGTAGTGTGAAAGCTACCTTAATTCATGAACTTAACTTGGGAGTATATAGAAAACTAACGAAAATAGGTGATAAAAAGAAGATTCGTTTATCCTTTGAATCAACACCCAAATGCTAAGTTAGCATTCACGAACCAAGTGCTAAAAATCTTTAGATGAACTCTAAGAAAGTTTTTGATTAATCTGCCATGAAATTTACTTCTAAAACTCAATACTTAGTTAGTGATACTGTCTAAACTTTTGATCTTAAATCCTAGATTTATTCTTATGAAGGAGGATTTTAATGAAATATGGTAATTGATCTAAATTAAATTCTTTCTTTACTCGAGAATGTGCAAAGCTTAAGTTGGAGGGTGTGATAAGTATCATAAATTTATCAATAAAAGTATCAATTTATCAATTAATTTATATTAATTTTTAAGAATTAATGATCAATTTATATTTAATTTTTAAGAAATTCATATTTTTATTAATTAAAAATTAATTAAAAAATAATAAAAATTAAAAGAATAAAATTTTATAATCAATAGAAAGAGCTTATTTTTTTTATCATAATGAAATAAGTTTCGAGCAAAATGGAGCTAAAATGGAAAAGATATCAATTTTTAAAGAAATGAAATAAAAATTAAATAAAAAAAAGAAGAAAATGGCTCGGCCAGCTCTGCAAGCCAAACCAAGCCGTCAAAGTCGACTCAGCCATAGAAGCCACTAGCTGGTTTATGATCCAGGCATGGACCGCCAGTTCAGCAGAAATCGATGAATCAAGGCACGATACGTGGTGGACCTAGATCCTTAAAGGGTCTACAAAAATTTATCGTGGCTCATAAGGTATTTTGGTCTTTTCACTCAGTGACAAGAGCACTGATTGGTTATGGTGTGTAGTGTGACCGATCCACGCAGTCCATGAGAATAGTAATTATGCGATTGAATGGCTGCGGTTGATTGCGGTCAAGATCGAACGGCAGTAGTTAATTTTGGGTTTGATTCAAATTCTATCAGCGATCTGGCACAATCCGATGGCCAAAAAATTAACTGATGAAGATTCAATAATTCAAAATGCTCTCGGTAGTGATCAAGACTCCCGATGCATGATTTATGTCTAGATATCCTCCATCAATGTGTGATCGGATGGTCAGAATTTAATCCGACTTGATCTGGGTCGATACGCATCCAATTTTGATGATTTATGGACCGTTGGATTCCTATTGAATGGCTAGATTTCACCAGACTTACCAGATTCATATCAAAGCTATTTTAATCTAAATTTTACTTAGATTTTTTTATATTTTGATGATTACAAAGGCAATTAATCCCACATTGCCTCCAAAAAAAAATATCCAACCCTCCTAGCTCTATAAAAAGGACCTTAGGCCTCTAGAAATCATAGATCTGGTGAGAGGGAAGTCAAGCTCAGGGTTGAAGGTTGCTCCAAAGCTATAGTACTAAGAAGAAGAGCCAATCTTCTATGCCATCTCCATGCCTACGCTGATCTGCAATCTCCTTCTAGTTTTCTTTTCTCTTTTCTTTTCTTTAATTTCTTACATTTAAATTCTATATTTGAGTTTTAATTTTAATAAAGAAAGCTTTATTATTATTTTTAATTCTAGCTCTTTAAATTAATTATTCTTATTGCTCTTTAATTTTAAGTAGCCGCTAAGATCTAAATAATAGATCTTAGTTCTAAGTTTATTTTTGCATAATTTAAATTCTACTTTTATTTATAAATCTATTTTCCACTTTAATTTTTTTTTCAAAAATCCTTCTTTTCTTTTTTATAAAAAAAATTAAAGATTTTAGAATTAAATCTTTGCCTCTCTATTGATTCGACCCGACTCACTACTCTCTTCATAACTTTTAATTTTAAAAAAAAAGTCAAATTTAAACTGATGAACATGGTGTCATCACGACAACATCGCATTCCTATCAATCACTCATGTGACTTGACCTTGACCCAGACTTAATCCTATTAGACTGGTTAATTTAAGTACTTTTGATCCCACCTAACTAACTCTTGATTCGATTTGATCAACCGCAAGACCTAATTAAGCTATCCAAGTCCAAACCCAATTTTATGAATATGTATTAGATCTAAAAAATTCTAAATTTTAGATCTAATATATTTTATAATCTTAATTCTTAATTAAGTTTAGGATTCATAAACAAAATATGTATATAAAATCTTAGGATTTCAAGATCTAGGGTTTTGCAGAAAATAAGTTTTTTGATTTCTGATTAAGGATGAATGCGCGGCACCCCTACACACCATAAGAACACCCCATCGAATGGAAGGAGAGGGCCTTTAAATCCTACTTCATTCTTATAACCGGACGGCCAAGGAGAATGCCTTAATCAAAAATATGATAAATCTACAAAACTAGTTAGATCTACATCATATATCACACATATATAAAAAATTGATCTAACTAAAAACATATTTTGCCTACATCTCATGTATCATATCATGCATATTTTAAGATCTAAATTATCTCATAAATATTTAAAAAATAAGATTTAAACTTGATCATATCAAATTAAATTTATTCTAGATAATTTTGTAGAACTATTCTATAGCTAGTCTAAACATGCATATATCATATCTCATATGAACAAATTAAATAAATTTATTTTTTATTTTTTAGATCTAATTATAATATTTATAATATTAAAAAAAATAAATAAATAGATCTAAAAATTAAAATTAATTAAACTAAAATTATGATTATGCTAGACTATACATAGAATAATTCTATTCCTAGTCTAGTCATGCATCTCATACATCTTAGATCGAGATTATTTAATTTTTTAATTTTTTAATTTTAGATTTAATCATATATAATGTGATATCTAAAATCATCTAATTATCAAATCAAAAATAAATTAAAATTAGATATAATAAATTATGAAACTTGGCTCTGATATCAGTTGAAGAAAAAAATCTATTTTTCGGATCAGGTTAGTTCAGATCTGATTAGATCAAGAAGGATATTTTAAAAAAATTTTCTCTGAGATCCTAATCAAATTTAAGACTCCTCAGATTTGATCTTATTGATCTAATAATAAAAATAAAATAAAAATAAAAAATTAATTTAATTTAATTATATCTTTATTTTGGGTAATCCAATTATCCTATGATGATCCTGATGTTTGCTTGAGATTCTGGATGTAGCCATGCAAGCACCTAGCCTCTACCAGTATCCACTTGGGTAAGACCTAGAGATCTTCTTCTTCTCAATCAATCCTCCAAAAATTAGATCTAGATCTGATCTTGAAGGTCTTCAAAACTGCTTTTGAAGAACAACCATTGTCTCTTGCAGCAGTGCTGCTTTCTTTCTTTCCTGGCGCCTTTCACTTGCTTCAATCACACCTTATTCAAGCCTAAAAGCCCTTGTGCATGGAGAGGAGAGAGAGGACCAGAGGGTGGCATAGAGAAGGAAGGAGAGAGGCTTTGTGGCATGGGCTAAAGGTAGAACCATTAAATTCTAGGCGCAGACATGGTTTATATAGACCCTGCTGTGCCATGCAATGCCACATCATCTCGGCCAATCATGGCCCTTTATGCAATCAAATTTAAATCTGATTGATGGGATGACTTTATTTGATCCAATCAGATGAGAGATCCTTAAAAAGCTCCTAAGGTGGTGCCAAGATTAGGTCAAACAAGACTTCTTGGTGCCACACAGTTTAATCCCTTGAAGCAACCCTGGAGTCCCATCTGTATGGGACTCCAGCATTATCCTCATGGGGCGCATGCCTCCCTAGGCATGCACCCTCTTCCTAGAGGCATGCACCCTCTTCCTATCTGCATTTTAGTAAGACAAGGCCCTAGGTACTCTCCTATAGGTGCGTGACATATGGGTAGATGTCTAAGTGTCAAGGATCAATATTTGACCAATGTTCGAAAACAAGATTTAGCAGGTGATCGAAAAATGATAGGTGTTATTTTAAATTTATCTCATAAATTAAGATAATCCTTTTCTAACCTAGACAAGCTCTAGTTAGACCAAGTAAAGTTTTCTGAGTGAGCCCAAATACATTTGGCTCAGTCGAGACAAGGTTTAATGATTATTATAGGAGAACATTAGGCTCAATCGTGTGCTAGCACGATTTTCTTGAACCTAATTAAATCTTATTCAAATCAATTGAACTGGGTTAGTCCAATTGATGATATCTAGATCCAAATTCTTATTTGTGTGACCTAGTTAGGTTCAGTTCTGTATGGTAATAGGATACATTGTGATCTTTATCATCGACATCATCGAAACATCTTTCGATGGATTAGAACTTTTTTGATTCAGACCACTAATATGATCGATCATCCAAATCATTCTAATTGCCCCAAAAATCCACCAATGACACCTAGCAACATATGATGGCAACCCATCAGAACTAAAAGCGAACCTCTCAATAGGAAGATTGGCAAACCAGCAAATCCCATCATGGATCAAACTATGTCCAACAGGATTCGATTTCTTCTTTCAGACACACCATTATGTCATGGTGTTTCAGGAGGGGTCCATTGGGAGAAAATTTCATTCTCCCCAAGATTTATCAGAAACTCATTAGAAAGGTACTCACCCACTCGGTCAGATTGAAGAGTTTTAATACTTTTCCCAGTTTGCTTTTCTACCTTATTTCGAAATAGTTTGAATATTTCAAACGACTCTGACTTATGCTTCATTAAATAAACGTATCTATACCTCGATAGGTCATCTGTAAAGGTTATGAAGTAGAAATATCCACTTCTGGCACTTGAGCTCGTGGGTCCACATACATCCAAATGTACTAGACTTAGGAGTTTAGTAGCTCATTCACCTTTTCCAACAAAAGGTGACTTGGTCATCTTACCAAGAAGACAGGACTCACAGATCGAAAGTGACTCACAATTACTAACCTCAAAAATTCCTTCTTGAGCTAATCTGTTAATTCTATTCTTACTAATATGATCTAGCCTATAGTGCCAAAGGTAGACATCAGACATATCACTAATTCTAGGATGTTTACCGAAGGATTGAACCACATTAATAGGCATAGAAAGTAAATAAATTTTGTTATTTAATTATCCAATCAAAATTGTAACACCATTCAAAATGACATTACAAAATTTTTTTTTATTGATATTTCAAAACCATTCATGGCCAAAAGGCCTACAGAAATGACATTCAATAAGAAAGTTGGACAATAATGACATTCATTAAGAATAACTTTATTTGAATTGATTACAAGGTTTATAATTTCTAAAACTAGAATTGGAACTTGTCCTCCATCTCCAACGTTCAAGAACTTCTCATCTTGATCAAATCTCCTACTGACCTGCAAGCCCTACATAGAATTACAAATATGATAAGGGCTTCCAGTATCTAATACCAAGGCAATAGAATCAAATAAGAAAAAAATGCAAGATATTATCATACAACAACTACTTGCTTCTTCCTCGACCTATTCGGGTCCAGGAAGGCAATGTATAGAGGATAGTTTCTCTTCCAATGCCCCTACTTCTTGCAAAAGAAGCACTCTACTTGGCTCTGGTCGGGCTTGTGCTTCTTGGTCTGACCCTATGTAGACGTCCCAGCATGCGGATGCATCTTCTTATTTTTTTCTTCTTGTTCTTCGCTTCCCCATCATAAGGATCAACACCGAAAAGTAAAACGCCTCCCACTACAATTACCATCTCCTTGTGGAAGTTGGTGGCCTAAATCCCGTGGTTTCGTTGATACCTCGGTGTGCCACGCGCATGTCCACGCACCCCACAACCCGCGGCGTGAGTTAAGTGTAGTCGACGCAAGGCTTTGCCGGTCACTCTCTATACAATGAAGCTAGGCGAAAGGGGCACGCGAGAACAGACTTGGGCACTGGAATTAGGATGCGCATCCGTATCTCGAGCACTCTCATAGTAGAGGGAACTGCCTCAGCTTGCTAAGGGTGCTTAATCATCTCGATCTATGGCTAACAAATACATGACTCGCACCGCACTACTGAGGGCCCCATACCCTCATCCCGAGCATTAGAAACTCGGCCACAACTCTAATTTCGTTCTCTTTCAACACGTCGTCCGATCATGCCAAAGGAGTCATCAACTTATCGCAACAGCGATGCCCGTACGTGCTAGGCAGTTTTCAAATACCTATGGCTGATCACACGGTCGTTGTTCATTTATACCACCACAATGATGGTTACGATATTGGTGCCCTAAGAAGCCAGAAAATGGCTAACACTATGTAATACACTTCAAGGGGCAAAATTATAATTTTGACTATAAATAAAAAATGAATTATTTCTCTTCACAATGTGTATTTGTGTTCCTGTGATACAGTCCCCTTGAGTTAATGGTAATGATAATTCCTTAATTTCAAGAAGTGAAATTGAAGAACATGTAATCCTCACTTATTGAGACTCATAGAAATGCTCCCGACGGTCGAGTCACCGTGAACAGTATGTCCCACATGCGTAGTATAGCGTCATTGTCTTAAACGACGATAGATTCGGCATCTTTTAAGAGATGTCTGACCAGTGTGCAGAGACATTGCGAGTTAGCGCAACGTATTAGGATAACTGCGTCCAGCACGATATGAGAGCGCACTGAGAGAGCGACCACCTGCCGAAGCTAGTCCCATAAGGAAGTCTCACCATCTCATTCGATGACGCTCGAAGCTGCCAGTGGTGTGTTGGGTTCTTTGACCTGAGGTGCAGTCGATAGTTCACCTGAGGGTGTTATAGTTTTGGCTACACCATGACTCGACTTCTTTGCCCATTCCGAATCCTTGAGGTGTATGTTAGCTATAGCTATGTTCATTGTAACTTAATTGCCAGAGAGAAAACTATCGAGCTATGAGCCATAAGCGAACTGTACCGCCGAGATGTGAAAGGAGGCAAACCCTTTGAATCAGAGCTCATGGAGAATCAAGTCCAGGTAATCTCACTGAACCCGAATGGCACACGTGAAACTAATATGAAAGAGTTTCTATTAGCTTTGTCACATCTGGGATGATTGAATCCAAACTGAATGTAATCATATGACATGACGGATAGAAATGGTTTAACAAGTCTATCTCATCCTTAACCCTAATCTGATCGGAGGCTCAAGAAGGGAAGGACACCCTTAAGTCGGCAGCCATGTAACAACACATCAAGGAGGGTTCATTTTTATTTCTGATTGGTTCTGCCCATCGCCAGTCCGCACCAACTGGAGTTCATCGGTGTTGATCTTGGCGAGCGCAATATAGAAATGATTGGATGATCGATCATGTCTGCCATGATTGTTCTCTATCGAAACAAATAGTAGTATTCATGCACTCGGAAGCGTCGTTTACCGATGATGTCGATGATGAGATCGCGACATATCTCATTCATAGAAAGCTGAACCTAACTGGATCATACACATAAGCAACGTTATTGGAGTCCTGATATTCAACTTCTTATCTAGATCATTCCTTACTTTATTGTATTTTGAATTGAATATACCACGATTCAAGTTAGTTAGGATAAGATTTAATGCTAGCAACATCGAATGGAGGGTCCTATGTTGCCCCCCTTCAATTTACATTTTAAGTTATCTTTGGATGCAGCAGCCCAAATGGTTGTCTTATGCTAGCTCGAGCCGTCACCACTTACGTGGGTGTACACGAAAAGCGCCTTGTCCAAGTGTACGAAAAGGGTCCCTTAATTTCGATGCAGATCAAATTTTTGAGACAACACCTGCCATTTTCTCCATCACCTGCCTAATTTTATGTCTTTGACTTTGTGCGTCAAACGACCTTGCTCCCAAATATCGCATATCTCAATGCCCGTCGCATTGAAGATCGAGTTGGACTAGTCGGAAGCCCACCTCGGGTTTGGAGGGGCCGGGCAGCGATCGCACATTGGACACTTGACGAGCTCGCTCGCAACTTGACTAGAGTCAGCCTATCGAAGTCCCGCATATGTTGAACTCAGTCCTACTAACGATTCCGAAGTAATGACGCGTGCTTAGGGACATGCGATAACCAGTGCCCGAAATCCTTGTCGAGGCGCTAGAGTTCCAATAGATAATAGTTAAATCTGCGTTCAAACAGTCTACACGGAGCTTTCTTATCGTAGTGCCCCACTCTAACGCGATGATTTAGAGAGGGCCTTTTGCTGGCGTAATTATAAGATTAGGTGACGTACCTTTATCGACCTATTACGAGTGCTGATGTAAGAAGTAGCGGATCTCACTTGTAGTTACCGGCGAATTGGTTGTCCGCGAGGATGATGTGCGGCAACTCAATGGCGGCCACGCAGGATAATACATATAATCCTGTATGTGCCTATTTTAGAAGAGCTTAGATCTTTTCTCTCCCATAAGGCTTGCCGCCTCCCTGCCTCCATAGCCATCTTCACGGGTCCACGCACTCCCTTCTCCATCGCCCAGCGAGCATTTGGGCTCAAGCTCTGGCTGCGATACCAGGCAAGAAAAGTGACATAGAAAGAAAGAAGGCAACTACTGCAAAAGATGATACCATGATCTTCACAAAACGGAGTTTTGAAGATCTCCAAAATTGAGAGTTTCAGATCTAATTAGTCTTCGGAGAATGTGATAGAGAATAGGAGAAATCTCTAGATTCAGCTTGAGTGAACTATCGTATGAAGGACCAGCCATCTGAGGAGCTTGTTGCTAGATCTGAGGAACGCTCAGGCAATCAGCAGGATCATCAAAGATTATCTTTACCTCCCAACACGGATACAATAAATTAAGTTAAGATTGAGTGGTATTTTGTGACTTTAGTTGTTATAGACTCTATCAAAGTCAATCTGAGATTAGCGTCAAGATTGTCTAGGATTCCAAAGAGAAAAGTTTTGTAATATAGTGCGGCTGTTTGGAGCTCCAACTAAGATCTGAATGAATCGGATTTGAAAAAACTAGGTTTTTCTAACAACTGATATAAGAAATCAGTATTCTATAAATTATTTCAGATCTGATTTAAAATTTATGTTTTGATCTAATAATTAGATAATTTAGATGTCATATGAGATGTGATGATTAAAATAAAAAAAATTAAATAATAATTTAGATCAAGTTTCTTATAGGATGCATGACAAGTTGTAGAATAAAATTATTCTATGTATAAGTCGTACTCGATGCATAATTCAATTTAATTAAAGTTATAATTTTAGATTAATTATTTATTATGTTTTAATATTATAAATATATACTAAGATATGAAAAGAAGCCCAGAGAATAAAAGTTAATTTTTCAGATGTTTGGTTCACATATGAGAAATGACGTCATGCATATTAGCACACCTAGTTGTAGAAAATAGGTTCTACATAATTATCTAGAATAAAATTTATTTTGATGATGATCAATTGTAAATTTTATTTTTTAGATGGGAGATTATGCATTAATTTAGATCTTAAAACATGCATGATATGATACATGAGATGGTTATGCAAATATGCTTTTATAGTTAGATCATTTTTTTATAATATAAGTATACAATTACGTATCTAACTAGTTTTGTAGTTTTATATTTTTAATTAAGGCATTCCTCTGCACTGTCACCGATCTATAAATGACAAAGTAGGGTTTAATAGCCCTCTCCTTCCATTCGATGGAGTGTTCTTATGAGTGTGTAGGGGTGCTGCATGTTTCGCCTAATCAAAAATCAAAAACTTATTTTCTGCAAATCCTAGATCCTAAAATCCCTAGAATTTTATTTACATGTTTTGGTTTGTGACCTAAACTGTAATTAGAGATTAAGATTATGGAATATGTTAGGTCTAAAATTAAAAATTTAGATCTAAACATATCATAAATTGGTTTGAGACGTTGGAATAGCTCAATTAGGTCTATGCGGTTGATTGCAATCGAAGTTCAAGAGTTTGTTTAGTGTGGGATCGAAGAAGTCTGTCAAATTGAACCCAGCTCTAAAACTAAAGGATTAAGTCTGGGTCAGATCAAGGTCATGTGGAGTGATTCGATCAGCTGAAGGACCCTAAATTAGGCTCAGTGGGTTAGAGTCCTGAAACTTATAGCTAAGTCCGATTGGTTTCTGGCTCATAAATGTTGATATTACAGGTTAAGTTTGGCAATATACGATTCGATTGGTTTTAGATTGGAGCTACTCAACTCGACTGTGTTCATTATGCGAGTTAGTAGCATAATCCTTCCAACTGGTCTCACTTACTTGGCCCTGATTTGTTGCTCAATCCTAATCTGAGGTGGGCCGAATAATCTGAGCTAACCCATGCCACTAGGTTAGTTATAATGGTTATGACTATGTCAAGTCTAGTTTAACTGAGATCTAATATCAAATCTTCCTAAGAAAAGATTAAGTCCTAAGATCCTTCCATCAATTATAGATGTGCGGGTCCATTTCCGATGTATTGATTGTTTCTTGATTGGTTTATAGTGGTTCAGTTGCATCGGAAAGATCCAACCATAATCTATTAGGCATTGGATGCTATGGGTGGAGGACTAGATTATACTTAATTCTTGGATATGTTGAGAGACTCAATTCGGAATCCAATTCTGC